>JBCAUA010105517.1:0-10148 GCA_038406235.1 Peronia verruculata
ATGAAAAAAGAAGAAAAGTAGATACTAGTGGCTGCAGACTATTGCCAAACAACCAGTGCATCATTTGCCAAAGAGAATCAAAGTATGTCAAAAGAAAGAAAGATGGACTAAATAAATGTGTGACGGAGACAACACAATTATCTATACTAGAGGCTGCTCAAGGAAAAAGTGATTCAAGATTGACAGGGTTACTTCAAAACGTGTCTGATTGCCAAGGAAGGGCCACTACCACGACTCATGTCGGAGAGAGCACACAAGAAAATATGACACACCTGTTAACAAAGAGCTCCCAGAAATTCTCATAACACATCAAAAAGCCACGTAATGGATCAAGAACTATATAGAAGAAAGTATTATTGCACAATCTCAAGTGGTAAGAGTTACAATGCTGAAAGAAAGATATTTAAATTACCTGCAGTTAAATCATCCAACGGCACAAAATCCTGATTATAAGACATTCAAATTAAAGGCAAAAATCCAGAAAGAATTTGGGGATAGAATCAAATTCTGGCAGCCCGGGTTCAGAAGTGAACTTGTTTATTGTACTGAGTTACCCAAGGGATCTGCGGTAGAAACAGCATTTGAAATCGCATGTTCAGATGAAAAACAGCTTCAAGAAGCAGCAAATCCTCCTTCGTAGGCACATCGTTGATGCATCAAAGAAGTCTGAACTTCCTTGGCCTCCAACTGCTGAAGATCTTCAATCTGAAACTGTTACACTGTCTAAATGATTCCTAACATAAATATGTATTCTACGCGTCATATGAGATATTTGCCCACATTGAAAATGCACAACTCTGAACCTCTGACTACACAACCATGTGAGTGATATCATCATTTGATTAGTCATACATTGATGTTACTGAATATGAACCATATGAACCCTGAGACACCTTGGGCATTGTACAAACAAACCATCTTTTTCATATTATTATATGCTTTTAAGAAAAAAGAAAACTTACTGAGCTTAGAAATGTGCTCTCTTTTGATCATGCAATCATATACGACAGGGTTTTAATGGTACGGTATCCGTGTATTTACACGCAGCTCTGCTCTATATTGATCATGCATTTATATACAACGGACTCTAAATGATAGATGTATTTATACGCAGTCTCAAGTGATGCATTTTTACTGTGGGTAAATATATAAGGAAATGTTGGATGCTATAAACATTATTTTCTCACTCCCCTTATGTACAAAAATATGTACCGGTATTTTTTTAGCTTATCCTTTGAACATTACTCTGTTTTACTGGTCCCAAATCACATTCTAAAAAGATCTTGCTATTACATCACTAGTAAATTTTGCTTTTGTAATTATGAGTTCACTTGGTTGTCCTCTGTTTATGTCAGGTGTTGCAGTGAAATAGTATGAATGACACAATTTAATTTGCAAAATGCCTTGAATTCTGTTTTTTTTTTTTTTGTACAATTTTTACATGCTTATCCAATCCATATTGTTAAATGACTGTTTGTAGGTATGAATATGGGTAAAAGTTTTAAAAAACATTTATGATTTGTGCGGAAATAAGCAAACGTGTTTAAATTACTAATTTGTTAAAAACTAAAAACATGAAATACATTGGTTTTAAATGAGGTCAGAGACCACCCATAATAATGGCAATGACTGTATTACGATGGCACATCAGATCTGGCAAAAATACATTTCCTAAAAATTATGAGTGTATCAAAGTGAAAATAATATAGACAACAAAGACTCCTGAAACATAGTGTTGATTTTTGTTGTAGTTTACATTTTAACATGTACTGTAAAGGTAAACAAGATCTAGTTTGAATGTAAATACATCTTTAATTGTTCTTAATGTTGTAAAACGCCTTATATTTAAGGAAAGATCAACTTTTCTTTTTTAAATTGTGTTCACACTTGTACCTTTTCTCTTTTATAAAGATCGAATTATGGCTGAAACAAGAACTGCGCCCCCTTTTTGATATTTGCATGTTGGTAGGATACCAGGGGTAATTTCTCATGAAGAAAAAGCTTTCACAATTGTTCATACTCTTTTTCCTTTACCCCAAGGGCTACCAACTTAGGAAATACAGATGTTGAAAATTCCAACTTAATGTTTTTGTTTCAATTTTTTTGACATATCATTATTTTGCAGTTTTACCCAAAAAAAAAAAAAAAAACTGATTTTGAACTAATAAATATTTTCCCTTGTTTATGATTTTGCAAAACTGTTGACACCATGAGAAAGAGTAGTTTCTTAGCTTTCAAATGAGCTATAATAAGTATACTTTCATTTTCAAGTAAATAAAATTACAAAGAAATTAAAAAAACTCACCCAATATTTGTTAAGTTTGCGTGACCTCCCCCTTGATAAAACGCAATAACTATATGCAGATGACACTTTCTAAGTGGCTAACATGGCCAGATCACTTCCTTATGAGGTAGACTAACTAGAAAAAGTAGTGGAATAAAATCCCAGGGGAGGGGAGGGGAGGGGGGAGAGGGGGGGTTTATAGTGGGCCTATGGTCTATAATGGTATCAAGCATGTTCCTGGTCAAATGGACAAGCAACTCGCATCAGGGAGCTTGTATTTTCTTGTTTTATCACTAAGCTTGAATCAGTCTAATCCGGAAGAAAAAAAACTGACTATCTGAGGAGTTACGTTTTACAAACAGTATGTTTTTCTCAATTCTTGCAGCAAACCACAGAGCCGAGCTACCCCGATAACCTGCTGACTGCTATCAACAAGAATGGTGTCAACCTCATTCATCAACAGACCAAGGTGAGTTTGGAAATTGGTTTATTTTGTTGTTCCTGTCCACACTGGTCTTATCAGTCTGTTATGCAATCCCTCAGACCGCTTGGGATATCCAAGTAGCTGTAGTTGACAAATTGGTTTGTGGAAAATCAATGGTTGGTGGAAACTTCATAAAGATGAGAAAATTTTCTGATGTGCATATATGTTAGTTAGTGAACACTGTGGTGGAACAATAAGCTTTGGACATTTTATGTAATTGATTCGGATAAGATAAAATGCAAATTGCAAACCCAATTTTAAATTTCCTATGGTTGATAAGCCTAAATTTCAATGGAGCAATTGTGTATTTCATGTAAATGTTTTGTCTATGGTATACAGTCATCAGCTCTTTTGTGATCAATAATCTACAGTCTCACTAGTCTGCACGTGGGAGCCTATCTGACTTGAGTTTTTGTTTCATGCCTATTATTGAGATTACTTGCTCAGTATCCAGCCTTGAAGTCATACAGCTCTGTGTTGCATGTCCAGTGGGCTGATTTGTGAACTGATAGCCATCTTAGATGCTAAGATATATTGCTATTGCTATTGAATGATACAGTGGAATTGTGTTGTCTAACCACCACACAGGAGATTGAAAGACGTAATGAGAACCAGGATCAGAGCCAAAAGTTTTTAAATGACTCATGTCTCTTCTTCTCGGAAATGATAGCAATTTCAAACATAGTCTGAAGTTTGTTCTGCAGAATGTTGGTCACAATTTGCGTTTGTCAATGGAATTTCAACAACAGCATTTCTTTTTGAGAAAATGTGAAGCTCTTAAATACCTTAAAATTGCAGATTGATTTAGGTTTTTTTTTGTTTTTTCCTCACAGGAGTTGCTGGCTACCCATCCATTCTCCAAGATCTCTAATTGGAGCAGTGGCAATACCTATTTCCATATGACCGTATGCAATCTGGTCCGTGGCAGTAAACTTCTGTGTGAAACTTCAATGGTAAGTGCTGGTTGCATTGATATGATGTACATTGGTTGTGATTAGCACCCGAGTCATGCCTTTGCATAGTGTCAGATAAAGTGATAGGAATTATCTTGTGTAATCATAAATCTCTACTGTCATCGCGTCAGCACGAGGAAGTTATTGACACGCAATAGGATTCTATGGCCATTCTTTTCTTTCAAGGGAAAAAACAGCAGAAAATAGATTTAAGAATGATATGCATCAAGAGTAAAGTAATGAAAACGAGGCAAAAAAAAAAAAAAAACAATATTTAAATGGAAAAGATAGACAATAATATAGAAAACGTGTCCACTTAGTGATAGATTGATGGAGACAGAGAGAGAGAGAGAGAGCACGATGACCAGTTATAACAAACTATTTACCGGTTTTTGAAGGATTATCTACACATTCATTTCCACTTCCTCAGGGCTACAGAATGGATGACCTGCTGACCTCCTACATCAGCCTTATGTTGAACAACTTAAACAAACAGAGGCGGACCTAGACCAGACCAAGCCAACTTTGTGAAGAAGATGTTATCATTATACAGACCAAATTCCTTTGAGACTGTTGTTTCTGCAACACAGCACACATTATTCTCAATCTGTAACATCATTGTCATATCTATACCAGTTGCCAACTTACAAAACAAGCCTTGTCACTGTACATGTGGTGAAATCTTCCATCACTCAGCTGGAATGGTGAAGGACAGCACCGTTTTTTAAGGTGCCAGTTTCAAAAGCTTAGAGAGACATCTGATTACAATAAAACATTCCACAGCTATTTTGCATGAAATTAATAATGAAAATCTTATTCTTTATTCCAAGACAGTTAAGAATATCCATATTTTTCTCTTTACTTTTTTTATTAATCATTCTCTTATCCTGAGATATCCAGGAAAAATGGATGAAGGTGAAGCCGGAGAAAATCTACAACGGTCATGGACACCACATGTTTACAAGTCCATAACAATGAAAACAAATTCAAAGTTACATTGCAGCGTAAAACACAACATCAAAAGGAGATAGGTACAGCTATGCTAGGATATGTTATCACTGTGATTCTATTCTGCATATTGACACCAGCAAAATTAAACACACATCAACATCGATGCCATTCATGATGATGACCCGTGCCTGTGGCTGAGTTTCAAATGAAACAGAAATACCAAGGATTTTTTTTTTTAAACTGAGACATTGACTTGTATTCTGGATTGATCTGTTACCCCACAATATGACTAAATGTTGTTGAAATTCTACAATAATTCTACCCATAAATAAAAAAGTGATATTTGGGGCACACTGGCTGGCATGTACAGAACTAGAAGATTATTTTCATACTATATGTTTATTGTAAAATACGGAGAAATTGTATTCCGTATTAATATAACAATATTCCATATAATTGTATTTTGAATGACCGTGATTATGATGATTAACTTAAAACTCATGATTATTTTTCATAATTAAGTTTGACCTATTTATTCAGTTCTTCTCATGTAGTAAATTTAGGAAAGGAAAATCATTTAATGATTAAATTATAATCAAATTATGTCAGTCTTCTGATTCAGTGAAAGAATTTTTCATTTGTGCTTGTCAATGTTTACATTTGTGACTTTATATAAAATGCTCACTATCAACAGTGGCATTCATTTCAGAGGGCAAATTGAAGGTGTGTATGTTAGGACGCGTGGTTGAAAACATGAAAATGGGGTGTGGGGAGGGATGAGTATGACTTCTGGATGGTTTTACCGTCCTAGATGAATAGAATTTGGTTACCCAGCTAATATTTGTTTTGAAACTGAGAACATTTTTTTGGACAGACGAGTCACTGTAATTTTATGTCCAATGAGGAAGCAATCTGAATATAACATAATTGTCAACATTGCTGAAGAAGAAGCTCGTTATCCTAATTAACCCTGAGTCGTCCAAGACAATACCAGGCTCCCTGTGTTATTTGCTGGATAACCACTTTTTCCCTATCTGAAGAGAAGATTAAAATAAGTCTTGTGATAATTGGTGAGGCCTTTCAACAGTGAACTGGTCTCGTATTTCATGCTACCGTTTGGAATCACTTGCAGTAGACGACACAGCTAAACAAAACTGACAATTGTAAAAAGCCCAGACTGTCCTTTTAAGGGCCAAACAATCATAAAAAAAATGTCAATAAAATTAAAGGCCTGGTGCTGATTAAAATTTTTAGCGATTGAGGAAAGGGGGAGCTATAAATATTAATATTTCGATCCTGGCATGGTTGCTTCCCCTTACATCAAAATACAGCACTACATATATTAGTTTGTTTTTTTTTCTATTTGACCTATCTTTGCAACGAAATAACATCATCTTAAAGAGGTTTCTCTTAAATCAACTTTCTCTTGTATCAACACAAAATGTCTGGACTCTTATTTGTCGATATATCAAGTATGCTTTGTATCATTTACGGTGTAGACCTATCGTATCCTGCTTGCAGCCTGCGAGATAAAAACCATGTTTATCAAGATTAAACTATAGGTGGTTGTATATTTTAATATGTTTTACACATTTTGGTCTTTGCTTATAGTTTGTTTATATGCTTATGTCATGCTCATGTGCTTATAGTTATTTATATTATGTAGTTATTAATATTATGTCTTTAGTATATAGGTATATATTGAATTTTTTTCCTTTTTCGTGTTGTTGTTGTTATTGTTGTTGTTGTTGTTGTTGTTTATATTGAGTTTGAGAGTAGGTCTTTGATACATTAAGCAAAGTGAATTTCTTTTTAAAATCCATCATTTCTATATACAATGCAGCGTGAAGTTTTCGTTATTCCATACATGAACCAAAGTGAAGTTATATTGAAAGAAATAAGAAATATTTAAATATGATCCAGGCAGAATTTAAAAAAAAAAAATTGATTTGCTTTCTTTTGTTTTCTTCTTTTTAGCTTTTTGTTATTATTATTATTTTGCTTGTTTTTCCTTTTATTTTTGTTTTTTTTATTCTTATTTTAATTATAGAATTGATTTCATTCTCCTGTGTAATTTGTAAAATAAATTAGTCTTAGTTATTTGTTGCATAAAACAAATGAATTGGTTAATTGATATGTCCTACTATTTGGGCCACCTCTTGGATAGGGATGCCCGGCATCTAGCCTTCTCGGGAGAATTGTCGCTCGCCACACAAGATTTCCAAATTCCAAATTTCTACCGAAAAAAAAAAATTCTCACCAAAACAACATGCAGCTAGTTAAGGCAGAGATAATCCTACTTTCTTAGGATTGACAGGCTCAAATAAAACAAACATCTTATCAGCTCTCCTTTCACAAAGACGAAATTTGTTTTTCAAGGACTGTCAAGATAATAATTATAACGGGCAGGACTCTACGACAAACCCATTTCGCTTTTGGCCTCTAGTTTCATACATTATAAGAGCGCGAAATTGTTTTCTATGAAGATTTAATGTCTCATCGCCTGTTCTCTGCATAGAATAAACATACATTTCTTTTACTGTTCAAATTGCATTTGGCTTCAATGTTGTCAAGATTTTGTTTCTCCTTTTCTTTACTTGTTCATTCTGTTTTCTTCTGTGCAATTGCAAATATTCATTGTTTTTAAAAGTAGGGGGCTTGCAGTTTTGTAAAGGTGGAGTTTAAGAATACAAATCAGATTTGAAATTGAGATGATTTTTTTTTTTCCAATGACCGTTTGAAGTTTTTGAACATTTGAGGAGTTTTCTGCCAAATTAACTCTGTTATCTTGGTGTGAAGATGTTCACAATAATATTATTCCTAAAAGTTTTCTCTTCTGACAACCATTTTCCAATGTTTTACTCTCATGGTTATGGTACTTATTTGATGTGTGTAGAAATGGTGACCAGTGTCATTTTTTCAATCACATGGGAATCCTGGTCAGTTGAGGGGGGGGGGGGCGTTCTGGAGGTGATTTTTTAAATTAGAATTAGGTTATTTAACCTTTTCCATCAAATTCAGCATGTTCAGATCAGAGGAAAATAGTGAAAAAGAAAAATCGACTTTTTCATACGGTTGCCATAGCAATGCAGCCATCTTGGATTTTGGCGTCCCTAAATTGACAGATTTTACAATCTATCTATTCCGCCAAATTTCAACACAAAGTGATAAAACTTGGTGTACGTATCGTGTGATGTAATATCTAAACAACTGCATATTTTTATTACGTTTATGTTCTATGCAAAACAAAATGTTCTATGAATTTTTTAAAATGCCATATAGCGAAAATTCAAATTTCGCCGTTTTTTCAAACTAAAAACCAAATTTTCTCTAAAACGTACCGACCAATGTAACGCGCACATGTAAACTTTTGGGTTTTGTGGTGATAATGATGCACACTAAATGTGGTTTGAATCGTTTTCGAAATAACAAAAAGGAGATAGCAAAAAAACTGTCAAAAAACCGGGTTTTGAGAAAAACGCGTTTAAAGATTTTTTATTTTTTTTTTCGTGAAAGATTGACATGAAGAGTTTTGTGTTTGGCTTTCAGCCTCAAAACAACCTTTTTTTTTTTCTTTTTACACACAAGCCCTATTTCCACGACTTCTATCTCTCTTGTCGTCGTTTTTTTTTTTTTTTCTTTCTGGATGTATTGTTTTTGTTTGTTTTTTTTCGAATTTTCCTCCCTATCCCCCATCTATATAAGAGCCACTTCCAGCTTCTTGTTGGCCTTTGTGTGTCCCTCATATCATTTTGAGTGCCAACCAAGAGAGTTTTGACCTTTACTATGACATATAGTCGACAACTGAGCTTTCCGTAGCAGAAAGAAAACAAAATTGCGCTATTTATAGGACGGGGAAAATCATTTTAGAACACTTTCACTGATAGCTTACATGATCAGCGGTTTTTGTCGCGTCATAGTGGCAATGGAACTCGTGATATTGCTGGAAGAGGTGATAATTAAATGCGTTTTGCAGCCTTTGCCTACATATAATCAAATCTCGATGATCTGCGGCCTCATTTAGCAGCCAGGTTGAGCCAAATCCTGTTTGACACTATGCTATGTCTACCGTTGAATGACCATTGGTCAAACACGTTAGAATGGACTTAGCGACTTTTTAATACCATTTTTACACGAAGAAAAGACAGTACTTTTACGAGGAAAGAAAAGCGAAAAATCTCATTTATTGGGGAAATCCATATTTCAGGACGCCCCCCCCCCGCTACCCACCTTAAAGACAATCTGCCTCCTCCCCTGCAGTGGACGAGAGTGAGATATTTAAATGCCATTAATATGTAAACTGCAAACTTGATTCGTCCGCTCGGCGGTGAGAACCATGTTTACTAACTGCAAAGGAATCTGTACCCTCTCGCCGACCAGACACGCTAGGTGTAAGATTTTGTTGTCCTGAGAATAAACGGATTGTCTGAGAGCATGAGGTGAGGAAGGAAATATTAAATAGTATGGTAGTAGACATTTCATAAAGGCCTGTGACAAGGGTTAGGCGTCCCCACCACCGCGAGCCTACGGTGCCTTTTATGAGTGTGTGTGCGCGCGCGCGCGCGTGTGTGTGTATGTTACATATGTAGAGAAGGTGCACGTTTCGTTTAAAATTAAATTAATGCACAATGACATTATTGTGTGTATCAACAGATAATAATGGTAACGCAACTCGGCCGTACTGATAAAGAATAATATTTAGAAGAGTGATGCAACAAAGACTGTGATATACATCTGTCTATATCTATATTATCAATATGCATTACCGCAAATGACATGTATTATACTTTCTTTTTTCTATTTACATCATTGTACATATATACGATATTTTATTGATATACAATGTGTTTACGGATATTCAGTCAACAAAGTAACTGACCAGCAGATCGGCGAAGGCACTAAATTACCCCCCCCCCCAAAAAAAAAGAGTCAACTTTGCAACCAAGCACACACACGCACACGCACAAACACACTCAAAGACACACAACGAAATGTCACGAAGAAATCAACCAATCACCCAACCAGTTAACTAACTAATCAACCAACAAACGGTGGCACCTACTTATCAGGCACCATATGAGGCCTTGAACTCGACCCCCCCCCCCAAACCGCATTTAGTTACCTATTTTGACCGATCAACCACTAACCAATTAACTAACTAAATCTCAAGGTAACTCGGCCTAAAACGATTTAAGCTTCAATTTAAAGAGACAGACACAAAAAAAGACGATCAATGACAAGTTTTTAAATAAAAAAGAAAAAAAATATATAGCCATTAAGCAGAAACAACCACTTATTAAATCACAGGTATACTAAACATTCACGCATTACACACCCCACCTCTTCCTTTCTCAATCTGCGAATGGCCCACGGCATATAAGAAGCCTCTTTGCTCCCACCTTACTTACTTATGCCCATAGCCACTGGGTGGGCATAGGCCATCCACAGCTGCACGCCATCGTCTCCTGTCCTGCGC
>JBCAUA010105528.1:0-10148 GCA_038406235.1 Peronia verruculata
GATAGATAGATAGATAGATAGATAGATAGATAGATAGATAGATAGATAGATAGATAGATAGATAGATAGAAAAAAAGAAGCGTCAGATGAGAAAAATAATAACAACAACAACAATAACAACAACAAATGATAGCATGTAAAATGTCACTACTCCACTGAGACACAAAAACGCATTTCAAATAAACCATCATGCTTTGATCATCAAAGGAGAATTAATTTTATATTGGGTATCAAATTTGCATTCATGTCTCTTTTATGTATGTTTACTCAGACAGGCCAGGAACACCGTAAGAAAACAGCAGATACGAAAAAAACTATCTTAAACAAGACACTTTGCATTGGGTACATATCTATGCAAACAAGGACAGACACGAATGCCCTGTTCAAATAGTTCTAATCTCAGATATCAGAATAATTAAGGCGGAGAAAAATGTTGAACAAATACCACATTGTCAGGGTTTAGAAACCACATGTGTAAGAAACCAGACAAGGTATAATATCTAGAGAGCTAAAGGCTATTTGCTGAGCTGGTTTAGTAACGAAAGCTGTATAGATGAACGTTTAAACGTTTCGATTCTACAGGAGGATAATTTCCAAGCTATTCTTTTACCTTGTATACAGCCTTCCAATTCTGAGAAGGTGGGATTATCTCAGCTTTAAGTGCCTGCTCTGATTGGTCAGTAGAGACTGTGGGAGAAATTTGAACCAGAAAATTTCGTCCGGACAGCGGGATTTTCGCCTGCTCCTGATCAGATTCTTAACTGCCGAGGGTTTTTAAAGTCCATGACGTACATGTCAGGCCTATTTAATATAATCACAATTATCTGAGAAGGCTAGTGTCAGAGGCCTCTATCAAACTAAGGACCATTGAACCTCTGGAAAAAAAGCAAGCGGACTTTTTTTTTCTGTTCTACTGCACGATTCAAACCGACGCTTTCGCCGTTGATCAGACATCGAATTCCTTAGTCGTTAGACAGATTGACAAACAGACAGATGAAGATAAACGGATGGACGTGCAGATAGACGGCAGGACAGAATGGACAGACAGCCTCTCAGTCACAGACGGACAGACAGACAGACAGACAGACACAGTAGATTTACCAACTGTTTGCTCGATATGGCCGGCCCACCGACTAGCCACGAACTGACTAATGCACGGACAGACAGACAGACAGAGAGACAGACAGGCAGATGGACAGATAAAGACAAATCAATAGACCATCTCTTTTCTAATTTTCTATCTCTAATCGAAATCTACTTTGAGCTCATCGAACGTTTTTGGTCGGTACGAGGTCTACCTTTTAATGTTCGGATTAACCTATTTCTACTGGTCAAAAACTTGACAGAATTATGCATACATTTCGTGTAAGATCGGGAAAACATTTTCATGACTTTTCACGGAAAAGGACATGTTTTATGACCGGACATGCGAGGTGATTTAAGGCCGTCTTCGAGCATTAAATGGAATTAAGGCATTCCTGATTTTCCAGCAATGACTTTGTATGATTACGAAAGAAGTTTAACTGCTATGGAATGTGTGGATCAGCTGACGGCAACACTTGGAGAGTCTGTTTCTTCCAAATCCACTGTTTACAAATGGTATCAGAATTTTCATGTGGCAGAAAGACCACCAAAGTAGTAGATCTCTCATCTGAAGGACGTGTCTCTGTAACTACAAATGAAAACATAGTAGCAGCGCAAAGGTTGATGGATAAGGAGAGGGACATTGCGGGGAAATACCGGAGGAACTTGGCTTTTTCATCCACTACTGTCTATGAAATAGTACAGGAACACAGAAAGCTAAGATATTCTATGCACGGTGGATATCCGGGCTCATATTATATTGACTGGGGATCAGAAAGGGACTAGGGATGAGTTTATCAAAACATGCTCAGAGAATATGATGATGGCTGGCCAAAGTTTGTATAAAAAGCCATAACTGAAAATGAGACATGGGTGTACAAATACATCCCCGAAAGCAAAGTGGCAAAGCATGTGTTGGGTGGGTGCTGGAGATATTCCATCGGTGATATTTAAGTGACCTCAGAGCACTGATAAAATGACGGCGGCGGGCATTATAACAATTCCTGACGAAGACCAAAGGCCTGTTACTGCCCTATGGTATACCAATAACATTTTACTAAAGGTTTTCCAGGTGTGGGTACAACAGCATCTAAGGACGGACACTCAAGTTTAAACCGCACCACGATGACTCGACGCCAGTGCTCACAAAGCACACGTAACTTATACGTAAAATCTCCCGCAAACCGCCTTCCTCACAGGACCGAGCTCTTTGTGACTTCTAAATTTTCTATCTCTGTCAAAGATCAAATGAGAGGGAAGCGATTCAGTGGCAACAAAACAGAACTTTTCGCGTTCAACAAAACAATTGAGAGGATACCTGCCGAGAAGTGGAACCCCTCATCTGTATTTTGGTTCTGGCAGATGCAGAAATGCACCAGTGCTAATGGAGAGTATTTCGAGAAGGTTCAGCTCTTTAGGACTAGTGGAACATGATTTGTCATAGCATATAAAAGGTAAACCTTGTATCATGGTGAAAATGAAGACCAATTTAATCCCCCCCCCCTCCCTAAGATCGGAGCTGTGGAAAAATGGTAATAAGGAAGTAACAGCTGGAAGCAGAGACAGACGCGATGACTACGATCTGTCATCGATTAGTTTAGGAGCGTTATTGGAACGAATAGGTCCTATTGACATTGTGAATAATGAAATGAAAGAGAGGACAGGAAAGAGCAAAAAACTGAGCCGATGATGGTCAGGACAATAATAAGTAGGAGAAGGTAACGAAAGACGCACACTCAACATAAACACGGAAATGGAATAAGTCCAGTCGTACGAATTTGACCATTGTCAACTGTTGACTTAATGCTTTTTTTAAATTTATGAGTACTTCTGATTATTGCTTATTTGTTCTTTGTTTAACATGCACTGTTATACCATTATTTAAGAACACTAGGGACAAGACACAGTTATAGTAACTGAAATTGGCTCCGTTGAGTTTTCTGTGTATTGTTTGTGCTAACGTACCAAGCTAGTTGTCGTAGGGAGGCTTTGCATGTTTAAGAACCCTGTGTCTAATGGCATTAGTGGTTATATTTTATCCAGTACTGTCTGTGGTGATGCTGTAAAGAAAGAAGGGAGTGGGGGAAAAGACGTCGACAAAAATTTAATCACTTTGAACAGGCAATGTTCTGAATATGGAATATCAAACGAGCATAAAAAAAAAAAAAAAGCAACTACCGTACATAATATGTGCTACGAACTAAAATGACGTCTATGAATTGCTCTAGTAGTCTTTAACGATGGTTTTACAGCAGAAACAGATGGTAGTTTGCAATTACCTTCTCTTTGAGCAGCACTTTTCGAGGCTGATTTTACGGGTACCTGGTACAGTCTGTGGCACGCACGGCTGGTACTAGTGTACTTTGGTGAGTCATCTCCACCACCACAATTTACTTATTTTGCCGACTATTCAAAATATAACTGCCATTCCACAATATTCAAAGACAACCTATTGATTGATTTCATTCTCCTAATTAGTAAAACACTGTTTGTTTTCTTTTTGTTTTGTTCACACTGTTAGCAATGAAAAACCTTGAACGCAAGAGATCAAAACTCAAACTGTTTTTCTTCAAATTTCGTTTTCAGAGAAAGAAAACGTTCTCTCAAAGTAGGTCCATTCCAGAGTAGAAATAGGATAGGAGTGTCTAAAACTGAGGGTGCTTAAGTCTAAAAAACTGTTGTTTTTTTTCTGTTTGTTACATGCAACTACTTCTTTGGCTTGTTTATCCACCACCAGCTGAGTTGCACTTGCAGCTGCAGCCCTTCCCTTCCTCTTCTCATAAAGGGGAAGTATTGGCGTATATAATGAGGGTAGATATTAAGGAACGTCCTCTATTCCCCCCCCCCCCTCCCCTTTCCTCACATCACCCCGAACAAGTAGCAGAAAACAGGTGAAAGCAGCGAAACAGGTGAGCAGAAAGTACAAAAATAGTACCAGGATCTGCTAAATGCCAGGACAACGATACTGTCGATGATAATGATGACACGCTGGCCAGAGCAGATTAATCAGCAATTGAGTTGTCAAATTCTCCAGATTGGAATCTAGTTCTTTTCTGGTATTAAGTTAGCAAACAGCTCATATCAATGTCTTATAATTTAAAACAATTATTTAAAACGGTGACATTGATGATGACGATAATGATGAACCAAAATGGTTAGAAAATTTGGCCTGTACGATCACATTAAGTTTAACTTTTATTTTTTATTTTTAACATATCGAGTCCTACAAATTGTTATTTCTTTCCTTCAGTGTTGGTTTTTAAAGTTACTTGCTCATAGATAGCCCACCTTAAATTTCAAGCAATTTCTTTAAAACGATGAGAATGATTATGATGATGATAATGATGCCCTGAAGAAGGACTAATTTGGTTGGAAAATTTGGCTTTCAGTTTGAACATCAAGAAGAAGTTATTTATATGTATTATTTGCTTTTTTAAATTGTTTAGGTAGTTGCTGGTTGGACAGTCTTTTTCTATTTTATAAAATGATGATGATGATGATGATTATGTCGATCGACAGGGGCCTACTTACTTATTTCTCTTTCTCTCTCTCTCCCTCTCTCCTACCTTTGCAAATCGTTCGTTCTACTTGTCTTTCTTTATACAATCATATCTTCTCCCTTAAGCTTTCTTCATCTCACCTTTAATCTTCCTATGCCTCTCTCTCTTTCTTTATCTAACCACCCACAAAAGTTGTTGTTCTAGGTTAATGTCAAAGGTCACGCACTGCTGATTCGGGCCCGCAGGTGTTGCGCTCAACCATGGCATAGAATGGCTGACAGGTCACCGGTCGACACTATGGCACTTACACAGCACACACACACAAAGAACACACAGCACACACACTATGCACAAAGCACCGCAAAAAGGTGTGTTGTCACACAGCACTGATCTCTTGTGTGTTTCCTTCCACTTTTTAGGTCAAGTAAAAAAAAACAACAAAAAAAACTTGTGCGTTAGGAATGTGCTGCACGACAAGAGGCCACAACACTTACAATTCTGTCCATCCATCCATCCATCCATCCATCCATCCATCCATCCATCCATCCATTAGCCAACCCATCCATCCATCCATCCATCCATCCATCCATTAGTCAACCCATCCATTCATCCATCTCTATATCTATCCATCCATCCAGAAGAGTTATAGTAGCCTACCTCTTAGCCTCTCTCCTTGAGAGGTGTCCTAGTAGGTTCTATAATTTGGTGGCGATACTGTTTGACTTTCTTTCCCAGCGTATGCTCTGTTTATGCCCCTCTCCTCAAAACGATTTCTTCCTGTACTCTAAAGATCTTTACTTGGTACTTGCCCACACCTGGTTCTCAAAGTTGGCAGGGAGGTTGGACGTGAGTTATAGCAAAGCATAATTAAGAACAAAAACCACTAAAATTTCTAACCACCAGTCCGAGTAAATCTTTTCAAAATTCTGTACTTTCGGCGACATATGGCAGCATAAAAGGGATTAACAAAAGCCTTCACACTCCAGTGTAATAAATAAGATGTGGGATAAAGAAAGGGCTCCGCAAAACCAAATATAAATGAAATTTTTAAGTAGTTTAGATGTAAATAGATAACCACAAAGTATCGGCGTTTACTGCTGAGACATTCAGTTGATATAGAAATCTCACTGTAAAGTCGCTAAACTTTCATGCCAAAGATCATATCATGAGATCGCAGGGACCTTGGAAAATCTGCAATATTAAGTCAGAGTCGAGAAGAATATGACGTGTATGAAAAATAACATGAAAAATGAACAATCAGGCGGAGATTTGCTGAAGACTTGGTAGAGATGGAAAAAGATTGTCAGGATATCATCAGTGTATCCCACTGGCTTTTTCCCTAACTCAGGGCTAAACCTAAGCTAACCCTATCTAACCTTATCTAACCTAGAACTGAACGGAAACAGTACCCCTGTTTTATTAAACTAAGCCATTTCTTCTTTCTGGTACGAGAGACCCTCATCTATAGAGAAATATCTACAGCTTGCCAGGTGGGAAGGTCTTAAATATTATATCCCAGTCTGATGAAATTTGACAAATTCTTTTTTCTTTCCTGAAAAATCACTCCTTCCCCCCCCCCCCTCAAAAAAAAAAAAAAAATAAAAAAATCCCGATTTAGTCGTTTGTTTAGCTCTCTCTCTCTTTTGTATTTAACGAAATGTATATGTTCAGTAACGGGCAAAGCAATGTTTTTTTATTTTTTTTTTAACTTCAAATAATGCTAATAATAATAACAATAATAATAAATAATGATAATAAATATATGAAAAATATGTATTTAAAAGTTGAAGACAAAGGCCTTAATCCATGTTCCACCACATTATACTTATGAATATTACGGGTACAACCATAAACAAACCCTCCAACATAGGAACATCCTTGATAAAATGGCAGTCTCTTGTGTATATGAAGCCGAATTTCTAACATTTGAAACAGTGGTTTTATAGTGCAGTGGAGGACTTAACGTTGAAATTGTTCACGGATCACCTGAGTGGATGAGTTCTAATATAAGCGACGTGTCTCTATTTGTTCGAGATGATTCGGGCCACTGAACTCATTCTTGGCCGGTGTCTGTTTAAATTATGAAGGAGACAGACAGGTCTCCAGTAATTATGCAAAGCTATAGTCTAAATGGTTCTATTAATTAGACCGTGACAACATTTTAACATTATAGCCTACGTTAAATCGTTAAATGTCTCTTTTTTTCTATCTAGAAGTGGAAAATATAATAATCGATAAGACAACTTTCTTTCTCTCTCTCTCTCCCTCTCTCTCTCTCTCTTTCTGTCTCCCTTTCTTACTCTTCTTTCCTTTTCGCTTCCACCCAATTTTCCCACCACAGGTTTCCTCCCTCTTCCACCAATCCCATTTCTCTCTCCTCCTCATCGTTCCTTCTCTCTCACTATCTCTCTCTCTCTCTTTCTCTGAGTCATTCATCCCTCTCTTCCCCTTTCATTTCTCTTCCTTAGTTCACCTCCATCATATTCGTTTTCCCTCAATTGGATCATTTCCTATTCTTTCTTTCTGTCAATCCACTTTCTTCCTCTCTTCCTACATCTCTCTCTCTCTCCCGCCCCGCCCTTTCTCTCTCTTTCATTCCTCGTTTTCATTTCACTACCACCGATTCTTTTTCCCTGGTGTCTCTGTAAAAGCTTTCTCTTTATCTCTTTTTCTACCCATTGTTCTAGTTTCTCTTATAACCTACATCCTATTTATGCCTCTCCCATCAGCTCTTTATCTCTTCCTTTTATTTATCACTTCCACCTTTTTGTCCTCAATTTCAGCACCGCTTATGTTATTCTCAGTGTCTACCTGTCAGGTAAAAAAAAAAAACTAGTGATCACGGGCACCTGACATTTTGCTTCCCCAAGGATTTCTATCTAGCTCCTCCCAAAAAGCCAAGCGTCGAAAACTTTCTGTTGAAATGTTCTTCAAGCAAGGTGAAAGGTGAGCCCAGGAGAAATAGAACTCTTGAGTCAAAAGACAATAACAACAAAGCAGCTGGCAAAGATTATCCTCTCAGCTAACGCAATGCTATTTCCTGTTTCTGTTTTAGCTAAAGACGCTGCCGATGATGACGAGACTGATGATAAAAGCAAATGAAACTTGGGGTGGGGTGTAACATTTAGGAGTATCTGACACTTCTATAGGTATCAGCACTTGCCTATGTCAGCAGATATTACCGCGTTTCAATCCTGTTACATCATTTCAGTTTTCAGCTCCTTTCTTCATAGATAGGGGATGGATGGATGGAAGGATAGATGGATAGATGGATGAATGGATAAACGGATGGATGGATGGATAGATAAATGAGTGGGTGGCTGGCTGGCTGGATGGATGGATATATGGATGAATGGATTGGTGGATGAATGGATGGATGGATAGATGGGTGGGTGGGTTTATAGGTGGGTGGGTGGGTGTTTGGGTGGATAGATGGATGGATGAACGGATGAATAGATGGATGGATGGATGGGTGAATGGATGGACAGGTAGGTGTGTGGATCGATGGGTGGGTGGATGGATGAATGGATGGACGGATGGATGGATGGATGATGGGTGGATAGGATGGATGAATGATGTAGATCAAAGCATGGATGGACGTACAGATAGGCGGAACAGAAGAATAGATGGATAATGCAGAGACAAAACTGCTAAAACGTTTTGACAGAGAGCGAAAAACAAGCAAATAGGAATTCTAAAGAGGCGGTGAGGAAGATCTGAAGTAGGACCTGGGAAAGCTATGAGACAGGCAAACGAAATAGCCGAGAGACGACGCCGTTATGCACTATTTCGAACAGAATTCTCTTTTCGATCAGTCAAATCCGCCATCAAGATTACTACCCGTGGAAGGTTGAAAGGCTTTTAGAGTACAGAGAATGTCACGTAACCAGTTAAACCGAGTCGTTCGGAACACCGGAGTGTCTTGTAGAATCTAGATCTGCGTTCCAGGCTTCAGAAGAAAGAAGTTCTACATCAAACCAAGTGATTTTAGGAAGATAATTTATAGGACTAGACTAAGCTTTACGGCTAGGGTTAAGATGAGAGATAAAGGAATAGTTAGGGTTAAAAAATTAAAAGTTAGTTCAAGTACTTGGAAACATTTGGTGACAATATTAAGACTATCTGGCGGTAAGTAGAAGTAATAAATCGTTAATGATCAAAATACAATTTAGTGTTGTTGTTGTTGTCTTTTTACCACGGTCGAGGACCAGCTGAGATAACCACCACGACAAGAGGTTGTAAAGCTTACCAAAACCGTAACCGTAAGTAATAGAGCACTGAAAGTATTTTGACCTCCTGGTGGTACCAGCGTCGTCCTAGTTTTTAATGTAGCCTTAATGAAATGATAGGAAAACTTCGCGTGCTGTGTTGTTGTGACAGCGTCAAGCCAGTGTAAGTAAGGCCACATTCCAGAGATATTTCCATAACATAAGAAAATATTAAAATAAAAAAAAAAAGAAGGCGTAGCGCTGAATGAATAGACGGTTAGAGCGTAGCGTCGTTATCAGAAGGATTCTCCAGCTATGATATTAGAATGTGTGTAATGGATGGATGGATGGATGGATGGTTGGAATGGATGGATGAATGGATGGACGGATGGAATGGATGGATGGATGGATAGATGGATGGATGAATGGATGGATGGATGGATGGACGAATGGATGGATGAATGGATGGATGAAGGGATGAGTGGATGGATGGATGGAATGGATGGATGAATGGATGGATGGATGGATGGATGGATGGATGGATGAAGGGATGGATGGATGGATGGATGATTGGATAGATGGTTGGATGGATAACGGGATCGATGAATGAATGGATGGATGAATGGATGGATGGATGGATGGATGGATGAAGGGATGGATGGATGGTTGAATGGATGGTTGGATGGATAACGGGATGGATGGGTGAATGGATGGATGAATGGATAGATGGATGGACGAATGAATATAACTGATGGACAGATGGACTAATGGACGGCCGCACAGGGGCATGGGCGGACGGATGGATATACATAAACAATCAAGAGGCAAGGATTGGTAGATGGACAGCCTACCACGATGAGTATTTATACTAAAAGAAGCAAGAACGCTGGGATGAGTAAGCATGAAGACTGGTCGGTATCATTGGACACTACTTCAACATTCTTAAGACTGAAGTGTCTGTCCTTCATTAAGTCTCAAGTTGTACGAGTGCTCTCTTCAGTACATTCTATTTTTTTGCCTTTCTTTCTTATATAGATTCAAAAACGCTCGATCCTTCTCCCCACAAACTCCGTTGCGGATCTAAGTTTCTAATCTTTCTGCTGTTCTTTTTCTACACTTTTTGTTTCTCTCGGTCTATTCTATTTTGCTATTCTCGTTCTCTCTTTTGTTCTGTTTTTCTTTGCCTCTTTCCGCTCGCTTTTTCTCTCTATTTCCTTCTCATTTCACCTTGATATTCTTCTCTTGCTTTCTCTTTCGTGCACAGATCGATAGATCGATCAATAGATAGATAGACAGATAGATAGATAGATAGATAGATAGATAGATAGATAGATAGACAGACAGACAGACAGACAGA
>JBCAUA010105539.1:0-10147 GCA_038406235.1 Peronia verruculata
ATCTATCTATCTATCTATCTATCTATCTATCTATCTATCTATCTATCTATCTATCTATCTATCTATCTATTGTTGGTCTGTCTAGAATAAACGGTAGGGTGGTATTTCGATATTACAGCTATGCATATTTAACCACCATATTGAATTGTCTGCCAAGTCACGTAAGGGTTCTTCCCCTCTGTACCATTGACAGATGGCGTCCATTTTTTACTCTCATACTATGGTATTATCTGGTCTGCCCATCCGGCAAGACTTTTGGAGCATTGTACTGTGCAGCCTTTGAAGCAACAATGGTTTGCAGATAAAACAAGATGGCTACCTTAGAAATGGCACTCCTGTGTAACAGTAATACTCGTAATCCTCTCTGCCCATTTCTGTGGCAGAGACAGGTGAAACTGCAGGAAGAGGACGGTAACATTTACGCTCTTACTCATCCCAGCCTCTTGTTTCTCCTCGCTTTTTTTTTTTTTTTCCAAAGGAAGATTAAACTTTAATCCTAATCTGCAGTGTCTTGGCCATTCTGGCCGTAGGAGGACATTAAATTAGCGGACTGATTGAACAAACGAATGTGGCAAATTATTGATGGGAGCCCGTCTCTTTGCCGCATCGGCGTATTTGATTCTGGCAAAGCCAACAATGGTTATTTCGTGTGATCCTCTTAATCTTTAATGGGATCGCTGGTGGTTACGCTGTCTCTTCCCTACAGCTCCGTCAAGATCTGATGAAGTTGGCCTATTCAGCTATCAGACGGGGCCTTTAGCCATCAATATTGGATTGAGTGCACGAAGATAACAACACGTTTTAAACTGTTTTTCAATGCTATAAACACACGGAGATCCACCCTCAATCAATGAGGAGCATTGTACATAATCCTTTTTCTCAATAGAAAGAACTCTTCTTTTTTCATACAAGTATCTTTTCTTTCCAACTTCTTAAATAGTGGGACTATTTTTCTCTGGTCTCTATTTAAATAAATAGGCTTGGTTATTGATCATGCCTTCAAGAAAAGATGATGTAATGCCGATCGAAGAAGCTGACATTAAAAGTCCTGTTAAGGTACGCAATGTCCTGAAGCTTGAAAAACAAGAGGTGATGTAAAGTAGGTCTAATTGTATTAGGCTCTGAAAACTTACGTTGAATTATGAAGCGCACAGTGTTGCCTTGCGGCTCGGGTCATACTGCTACTGCTTCGGGGACTATGAATAGGATAGGAATCTCAAATTCTGGCGAATAGCTACCGGTCACAGCACAAAATACACCTATAACAATGATTCTGTAATACATGACTACACTATCTCATTTTCGGGACTGATCAATTAAAGATGTGAAAAAATTAAAATTAAATTGGTTGATTCATGCCAGCAGGCACTTTCAGACATTATTTAGGTCTTTTATTTACACGACTCAATAACTACAACCACTATCCTCCACATCTTTACCCACAGCCCACCCTCATTCATCTCTCGCACCCATCTCACACCCACACATCCGATCCTACACATACTCATACTGACTTAAGAGCACACAATATATAATTAAACCAATCGATCAGCCAACCAACCAAGCAACCAACCAACCAAGCAACCAATCAACCAACCAACCAACCAACCAACCAACCAACCAACCAACCAACCAACCAACCAAACAACCAACCAACCAACCAACCAACCAACCAACCAACCAACCAACCAACCAACCAACCAACCAACCAACCAACCAACCATCCAACCAACCAACCAACCAACCAAACAACCAACCAACCAAGCACTTATCCATCCATCCATCCAACAACTACCCAACCAACTAATCAACCAATTAAGCAAGCAAACAATAAAACAACCGACCAACAAAGCAAGCAGACAAATTAATTGTTAACAAACAAACAAACAAACACAGAGTCAAATGACCAGACAAAAAAGATTTCAATTAGTGAATTTATTACAAAAATATCTAGGCTTCAATCCTCACAATGGACATCAGCAACACTAGCACACACGCAAAGAAAAAGAATAGGGCGGTCGGCTGGCCAAGCCCATCCAACTAACTCACTAGACGTGAGTATTCACCATCAGCCCAGTGGTTACCAGAATCTTCTTGAAATATGACACCGTGAATCTCTCTCCCTTTCTATTTTTCTTTCCTGGCTTGGCTACTGGCAGAGGTCCGGAAATATATCTAAGTGTAAACATACGGACAGCTATGGATTGGATGGAATGGCTAAGGAAACAGTCTGCTGTACTGCACCACTTTGATAGCCGCTTGTCTGACACAGCGAGAAGATCCCGCACTATCGGAGCTATTATATCCAGATGTTGTAAGCACAAGGTACACTTGTACTGGCTTGAGTTACTCAAATGTTGGTTCGGCAGTACGAAACTGGGGCCTTGGAGTCTTTGAAATTTTGTGGAGTGCACCTTCCTGGTCTTCTGTGCGCTTAGGGGGAGCATTTTACATGAAAATATATGTATGTGATTCTCTGCTTGTTCATCGGTCTGTTTGCCTTCCTGCCTGTTGTCATCCCGTCAATCTGTCCGTCTGTCTGTTCGTCTGTATGTCTGTTTCTTTGGTATCCATCTATAAATACTCGTAACCCATAGATAATTAGAAAGGTAAATAGTTTGGATAAGAAGGTGGTCAGACAACTATTCCTGTCTTTTTTTCCCCTTTACTTTAATGTTTAAAAAGTGAATGAATGAATGAATGAATGAATGAATGAATGAATGAATGAATGAATGAATGAGCAAATGAGTGAATGAGAGAACGTATGAATGAATAAACTGCATCAATGTAACGTCAATGACAGATGAAGACAGAACCGTCGGTGTAAAATCCCCCCTTTCATGCCGTTCTCTGCTGGCGGTCCCTGACGAGATCTGACTTCAAGTATGAATTTACGAGATTTTATCCCCAGATTTGAAACTGGTAACAACCCTCGTTCCCCTCGCATCACTGACGTTCCTCTTGAACTAGCTCTGTGATTTTGCGGGTAAATGCTGAACAGCTGGAGAAATAGAAAAAGTAACATTACTTTTATGCAGTTCATCATGTCATCACAAGAACTGGGGATGACCCAGGAAAGAGAAGGGGGGATGGGGGGGAGTGAAGAAGAAGAAGAGTAGGATGATCTCTTGGAATGCGAGAAAAAAGGAATCCTAAAATGCCGATTTTACTGCATGAATATTGAAATTTATTCATGTTCAAGACATAAACGTTTAGGTCGTACGATTTCGTGAGTAAGTTATTGATACGGTGTTTATATTTAACGGCATATCAGCATAATTAAGGCTGCATTGCACCAAACACGGTAAATCATGAACGCAAGTTAATAAGGTGTATTAATATATATATAGAAAGTGTAGGTGGATAACATCAACACATTTTACGCCAACAAGTTAAGATGGCCTGTGTGAACCTCTGTAAACATTTTTTTTTTTTCGATGGTCCAATTTTGGGAACATAGGCCCAGGAATCCGCTCATGGGGCAGATGAAAGGTGTAAACTAGATTAATGAAAACAGGAATATTTTGATGCCCACAGGTTAAGGTGATCTGTGCGAAGTCACATGGGTCCTTGATACTTCTAACGTCAAAGGGGGTGACTTGGAAACACCAACAGCGATAGACACACACATCCACGCACACAAGTCAAATGAAGAATTCATGAGGACAAATATTCGCTCAAAGGCATATAGTGGCGACGACAAGATTTTTTTCTTCAGAACTGTGCGTGATGCTAGTACTTCATTGCCCCCTGAACGTAACAGTTGCATAAGAGCCAAGTCAACGACATCCATTAAAAAGTGCACCCTCTCTTGGGGCCAGGGAGTGCAAAATGTTTGAGTCCTCCCCTTCCCCCCCCCCCTCCCCCCGACCCTTCCACACACACACACACAATAATAATCATAGAATAGATCCGAAGTAAGACAAAACGAAGTTAATCCAAACCACTCAGCCAGCTAAGTATTACATAAATTCTGCCATTCATTCATTTTTATTCGTTAAAATACAGTAATTAATTGTGAGATGAGAGGTTCTTTGCTTAATTTTTTCTTTCTAAGTGGTAATTATGGCGATAAAAAAGAAATATTTAAAATAATGGAGCGAAATGACCTTCGTATAGAAACCACTCACTCGCTAAGCTATGTATAATTTGAGAAATTGTTATTACTTATGATGTCTTTTTTAAAAATAATAATATAGAAAAAAAAATATTTTGATATGAACATAGAAACAGGGAAGAATTAAGATATTCAGAAGTGCTGGCTGGCTCTTCCAGGATGGCGGGATGTGTTTAGTACTGTTTCCCCCCCCCCCCCGTAATTGTTTTCCACTCTAGCCATCTTTGATGCCGCCTCTCGTGAGGCATTAACCCTATAGGTATCAAAGGTCGCTCTGCCTAATTAACCTTCTAGCATCCCGAGTGATATAGTTGATGCGTCTTTAGGGATGGCACGAAAAGATTGAAAGTTAAGATTTGCTTTTTTTAAAATTTTAATTAAATATAAGAGACACTGTTTGAGTACAAACATCATTAATTGGGGTAGGCCAATATTGAAATTTTAGTGAATAGCAAACATGTAATTTCCTTTTATTTAAAATGTTGTTTTGGATCACAGAGAGTTACAGACTGGATAATTATACTTTGCATATTGTTTGATTTACTTGCCAAATAACATACAATATATCAGCAATGCTCTCTTATTGCACTTACTTAATATAAGATAGGATTTACTGTCCAAATAACATACAATATATCAGCAAGACTTTCTCATTACATTTACTTATTATAAAATAGGATTTACTGTCCAAATAACATACACTATATCAGCAAGACTTTCTCATTACACTTACTTATTTTAAGATAGGATTTACTGTCCAAGTAATATACAATACAACAGCAAAACTCCCTCATTATACTGTGCATGATATAATTTACTTTGCAAATATCCTACATTATATCGAGCGGTATTTGGCACAATGTTGTATCCGACATTTTGGCTATTTAGCTGTACTTTGCTTTTTCATGTCTCTAAGTTTCATGGCATTCGTGTGAAAACTTTTTGAGTTGTTGAATTGTGACAGCAAGACTCGTTCATTATACTTTGCAAGTAAGGTTTAATTTTCCGAATAACATACAACACTGCGCATAATACTCATTGAATACCAGTAAGTTTAATCTCCTGAACACAACATAACTGTCTTTGATCATGTGAGTAATATTGACATTCTATGCAGTTTCTTCTCCGACACGTTATAGAGTTAAGGAATTTATGGAAGGACTAAGGGAGAAGGCAAGGGTGGAGAGATGAGGGTTATTAAAATTTGGGAATGTAATGGTCCATCAAGTAAAGGAAAGGCTTGAGGGGGCTCAGTGGCTCTGTGGTTTGGCGTCTGTTTCAGGAAGAAGACAACTCACGGCCGTGGGACCGGAATCCACTCGTTGGTCCTCCTTTGGGGAATGGAAGGGCACGAAGATAGAATCCTGCATTTTTTTTTTTTTTTTGTTTTCAGTGACTAATGGTTCCCTGGCTTTCTCTGGGTAGGGGAGCCCGACACCTAGCCTTCACGGATAAGGGCGAATATATTTCGGAGGTCCCTTGTGTACGTTACGCACGTTAAAGAACCCTTGGCAGTTGAAAATCGATGGAAGAGTAGGCCTGAGTAGCGCTGTGGGGGCAAAATTTCCAAATTTCTACCCACGAAATTTCTCAACAAAAATTGACAACTTCTAAAACGCCGAGATAATCCTGTTTCTTAGGATTGAAAGGCTTTAAAAAAAAAAAAGTGGGCTAAGAGTACTATTTTAGCTAGGTCACTGAATCTTGAAACATGGCCGTTATATTAATTTAGAGTGTTCAGCCTCAGTTTTCTTCACATGTAAATCAGTGTAAATCGATGTAACAAAGCAAACTATTCAGGCCAGAAGATTGCCTGATAAACCGTCCTAAAACAGAAAATGAGTTCCATGAAAGTTATTAGACAAGTTATTTGACAGTAAAACAAAGATATAAAAATGAAACAAAATAGATCAAAGATAAGGAGGTATTTCCCTGCCAAACAAGCAGCAGCGACAGCCAAATTGGTAGCCCTCGACATGAAGTTAGGGAATGCCTTAGAAAACATTTGCCGACCAAATGAAAGGAGTTCAACGTGTGCGTCTGTGTCTTTCTTTCTTTCTTCTTCTTTCTTTCTTTCTTTCGTTCTTTCTTTCTTTCTTTCTTTCTTTCTTTCTTTCTGTCTGTCTGTCTGTCTGTCTTTCTTTCTTTCTTTCTTTCTTTTTTTATGATTTTCCTTTCCTCTTTCTGTCTGTCTTTCTTTCTTAACTTTCTTTTCTTTTTTCTTCTTTCCTTCTTTCTTTCTTTCTCTCTGCTTTCTTTCATTCTTTCTGTCTGTCTTTATTTCTTAACTTTCGTTTTGTTCTTTTCTTTCTTTCATCCTGCCTTTCTTCCTTTCTTTCTTTCTTTCTTTTTTCAATTATGTCAGCTGAGTGAAGCAAATGAAATGAATAGCAATACTCCAATAAAGTACTAGAACTGGGAGCTGAGAAAGACCGGGGCTGCTCTGACAATCAACCACAGACAATCACTTAGTGTTTATACAGAAACACTTTAGAGATGGAGAAAGTAACACAAAAAGTTAACGTAAATCTTGGCTGTTTTCTCAGGGAAAATATAACAAATGACAGGTTTAAACACTTGAAATAGAGCTATAGAGCTAAAAAAAAAAAAAATTCAGTATTTGATTTGAAACTCCTTGGCCGTCACCTGTCTCGCTCCACTTAAGGAGTTTTCCTACCACTTTGGGTAATACAGTTTCCTCCAAATAAGACTACAGACATGACAGAGGACAAGGCGTGAATGATCAGACCAACACAGTTGTACAGCCTTTCACCTGCAGATACATTCACTGCATTAAGCCATGCTCGTCAAACATCAGTCATTAATGAGTCGCGAAAAGCACTGCAGAACTAGAGGACAGCCAATCTGAATAATTGTCCCGGCGACACCACTACTTCTACTGTATGCATAAACCGTTAGGGTTGCCAACGTTTTTGCACTCGCGATCCCGTAGCTAAAAGGCTGAAACCCATGCAAAGCCCTACTATAAATAGTTTGATTTGCATTCTATTTTCTGCAATGGAGAAGTAAGCATCAAACAAAAAACAAAAAACAAAAAAAACTGTTCAGGAATCCTGTAGTTATTCATTAGCAAGCTAATGTCATCTAGTGGCACAGAACCGCTGTAACACACATTTTCTTGTATGTGTTTGTTTGTTTGTTTTATTTGTTTGTTTGTCTATTTTTGCTCTAAAAGAAAGAAAGAAAGAAAGAAAGAAAGAAAATATGTAAGAGCAGAGCACGAAAAAATATAACTGATGAGTTTAAATTGATCTTATTCCAAGCCACCTCTAGCAAGGCTAATGTGATCCCAACGGGAGGGGGGGAGGGGGTCATAACCCACTGGTTGGGAATTACTGGCATAGGCGGAAAGAACCATGGCAGTGCCAGAAGTATATGTAGGTTGGCTATTCATCAGTGCGGTGTCAAATGGGCATCTGAACACTTTCAAGCCCTAATAGCATACATAGTAGAAAAAAAAAAAAAAAACCCAAAATCGGACAAAGAGGGTACCCCAATATCACTTCACAACTGTTATTCACGACAATATCCAAAAAGTAATTACCTTGAAGTGGCTTGCCCTGTCACAGTGATTGGTTCACCAGGTACAGTTACTACACCTCGTTCCCCCCCCCCCCCCCCCCCCCCCTCCCCCGGCAAAAGTGAGCTTCTTGCTGGCCAGAGAGATTCACGGTGGACACTGTGCGACAAATTCTAACATTACTATGTAACACCTAACTTGATCGATATGCGGCAATCTCCATGGGACGAGTAATATTTAATTACTCAAATTTATATACATCGTATTTTGATATCTGCAACAAAAGCCACACTAGGCTTATGGATTCGAAAACTGCTGAATAGATCCATATGAAATTTGGTACTCAACACTGTTGCGTATGGATTTGTGTTTCTATGTACACAATGCCGAAAAAAAAAAAAAAAAAGCTTACGATGTTTTATTCTAAAAATGCGATAATAATTGAATAATAAACTCGCGAGGCTGCTTGATAAGAATTGTAAGTTCCATAGTATGACACCTTCAAGTACGTTTTCTTTGGGTAACATTCAGTTTGATCAACACAATATCATCATCGACGTGCTCACGCTTTGCCATACACTTTAAGTCGCAGGACTCTATTTAAAAAATCTCCTATGGAGGCCCTCAATTCTCCTCTAACTCATAAGGAGTCTTAGGACAGCAAGGCTACGTACGTACCTACTAAAACTAAAGTAGTCCAGCCACTTCAGCGCGGTCAACTCTGGGTCAGCCTCAAGGCCTGACATTTTCGAATGCATGTCTAGATGGCCGGAACAGCCTGTAGGAATACGGGCACAGCCTCGCTTACACTTCACAAGTCTGCCCCGATGATCATCTAATGTACTCTGACAAATTGTCTTTTCTCCAAATATCGCTGTTTTGGAACAATCGCCATTTAAGTTTATGTTCTATGTTTGAAACCTTATCTTGTCAGAGACATATAAATCGTCAACTGAATAATGATTTAGGTACCAGCCTTAAAAACGAAAACAAACAAACAAAAAGCAAAGAAAAAAAAAAGGTGTACAAATATTATATAAAAACTGCCAAGAGGTCATAACTTCAATAATGTTGCCTGCTTTAAAAGACTTTTAGAGACAAAAACCAGAAATTCCAATTGAAAAAAAGGTGGGAAATTCTCTGAAACGTCAATTTTGGAACATAACATTATTCTTCATGGTAAAAAGGAAAAACAAAACAAAACAAAACAAAACAAAACAAAAAAAAACAAAAAAAAAACAAACAAACAAACAAACAAACAAAACAAAAAACAAATCATTATTAGTCTAAAGAACGATCACAAAACCAAATCTCCATTTGCTCAAAACAGACGTTTTCCAGGGAAATATATGTTTTATCAAGGACAAAGTTAGCGCTGTCTAGAATCCAATTAGAGGTGCACCGCAAAAAGGTCTAGGCTCTCGTTTACGAAAGGGTTAAACAGCGGTACTCCAGGTATAAATAACGCAACAATCCATTAACTCTTCCAGACATCGGCGAGACACAGCACCCTCCCCCACCCCCGCCCCTTTCCTCCTCCTCCCACACATGTTCATGATATCGCAGTAGATTGGCGTCGTCTTCTGTCTATATTTAGCCACTGTGCTGACAAAAAGGCCCTTGTGGGGAGGGGGGGGCGTGGCTCTGTGGTTTGGCGTTTGCTTCAGAGGGTGAAAACAACTCACGTCGGTGAGGTTGCGGATTCTGGCGGACCCGCGGATCCTCTCATCAGGGGATGAAGATAGAAATACCTGCATTTTTTCAGTTACTCAACGGTTCCCTGGCTTCCTCTGGGTAGTGAAGCCCGGCGTCCAGCCTTCTCAGATGGCGAATATATTTCGGAGGTCCCGTGTGAACGATACGCACGTTGAAGAACCCTTGGCAGTTCAAAACTGATGAAAGAGTAGGCTGCGTGCCGCTGTCTGGGCCAACATTTCCAAATTCCAAATTTTTACCCACGAAAATTCTCAGGAAAACAAGCAACCTCTAAAAGGCCGAGATAATCCTATTTTCTTAGGATTGAAAGGCTTAAAAAGCATCAAAAACAACAAAAAACTCTTCCAAACATCGGCAAGACGCCACCCCCCCCCCCTCCCTCCTCCCACACGTGTTCCCGATATCGCTGTAGATTTGACCGTGTCTTCCTCTGTCTATATTTAACCACTGTGCTCACAATGAGCCCTTGTCTCCGAGGACGGTCCGACATTCTCAGGAGCTCTGATAAAACACCTTCTTAATCACAGTACCGATCTCTTCCGATAGAATGTCGTATGTGCATATCTAGGTCAAATACGACTTCTGTCAGATTCGAATTCCCGCTGTCAGGTTTTCTCTTTTTCCACGCCTTTATATAAATGGTGAAATTGGCCTTCTTTTTGCCGCTTCAGAGTTCAACTGTGGACTGTAATTATAATGCCAAACTAAAGATCAAGGAACTCTTGTTTTGGACCCACCCCCCCCAAAAAAAAATGGGGGGGGGGGGGGGGGGG
>JBCAUA010105561.1:0-10147 GCA_038406235.1 Peronia verruculata
ACACACACACACACACACACACACACACACACACACACACACACACACACACACACACACACACACACACGTTATTAGAAACGTGATCAACAGAAAAGAAAAAAAAATCACTCTATTATGTTAAGATTTTTCTCTCATCTTCATAATTTTTATCATACTTTTGGTATTTCATTTATTTCAAACGACAAGAGCAAAACCAGCTGTTTTCCTCTTTGTAGTGCTTGGGTTACACCACTGGTACTTGGCAAAGAGAGATCACTCAGCTGACGGAAACAATGGCCTATTGCCGAAACCAACGCTCTCTAGACCTTAACCCAGAAACAGTCGGAGGGAAACTTCTGACCTGCCAATGTTTCTTTAACTCTTTTCTACTCAAGGAACGAGTATGGCATCCTCACAGAATCACTTCAGCGCTTCGCCATCAGTGCACTGATATTAATTATTGTGTGGTTATGAACATTGATGATAGTTTTAATTAAGTTCCAGACTTAAACTTCGTGAGATGCTAAAAATATTGGCTCTGTGAAATCGCCGTCAGATATTTGTAAGATGACACTCTTATGTATCAAAGATACAATACCTGGTCATAGAAGAGTAAGGATATTTTTCATGTTCAAGAAGCCCGTTTACACTTAAATGGCAATATGCAGTACGTACCCTGATTGTGCATTGCCTACATACTCGTATTTGGAAATTAATTACATTATTGTGCTACAGTTAACGAGCAAGTATTTGACTGGTCGGTCCCTTGATCGTTCTAAGGTTAATAATTTTCTTACTACTACAACCCGCCCCCCCCCCACCCCCCATCCCTGGCATGCCCCTTCACCCTGAGTTCCTCAGTTACATTTATGAAGGGAAACAGGGAAAATTGTCCATATTTGAACAGAATAAAGTGCAGAAGAGAGCAAGGCATTAAATTATTTACTCGAATGTCACAATAAAGTTGCAAACAGTATCTATATTTTTGTGATCCTTGGTCCGCAGGGGGCAGGGATAAATTAAGGCATTATGAACCTGTTGTTGTTTTCGTTGACTTTGCCTAATTTCTTTCTCATCTGCAGCCAGTTATACAGATACTGAAAAACAGTAGATATCCTCAAAGCAACATTACTTGGAAGTACTCAGAGACTAAATCAATACAGCGGCAGCACCAGCATGTCCTCCTGTGGCAGTGGTTATCAGAAATGTTGCAAATATACTATGTACATTGAGGTGGTGACTTCATAGTGGATCATAATATAGTCTGAGAATTCAGTTAGATCGAATGCTTTCAGCCCCGTGTTCGAAGAGGCGGTGTCGATTGATGTGGTGAAGTTGCTGTACTGTTTAAATTTTACGCAAATAATGGTTGGATATAGCTGTGCCACTGAATAAGAAGTAAGAATTTTAGTGAATACATTCAGTAGTTTGATCAGTATCGTCTTTCTTTATGAATCACTTTTCTCTCTCTCACCCCCTCCCCCATTCTCTCTTTCTCTCTTTCTCTCTCTCTCTCTCTCTCTCTGTCTCTCACTCTGTCTCTCTCTCTCTCTAGTACGCACACCTGGAAGGTCTTGTCATTAATTTGTGAGCGTGTCACTCCCTCCTCTTTTCTTTTTCTCTCCCCTGTTCCCTCTTCTTCTCCCCCCCCCCTCCCCCTGTCCGTCTAGTTGTCTCAATGGCAGCACACGCATACTAATGTTGGCACGTTAAACGATCACCTGCAGATTTTAGTGAAACACTATACTATCCCACTTCTTGTATTTACTCGAAGTATTAGTAACCGTGGGCACCAGCACTACTATTGACCAAGGGATTTAATTATCAATGCCAGCTTCTCAATCATCAGCAATCAGAGCCGAAATTAAAACTACGCCGACATGACATACATCATCATTCTGAGTGAGTCCCAAAATCGTATTTGTCCAGCAAATGTTCATGTTGAGAACACACATCTCACCATTCTTTCCCTACTCTCCCCTTACCCTTAATAGAACAAGTACTAAGTCTGTGTTCAATAGAAGATTTGTAATCAGCCTTTAGCCAAACGAAACTTTCTGTTCTTGTGGACGGCTTGAATACCCCCAAGATGCCTGAGTAGCCAAAGACAGCAGTAAAATCCTTTGTTTCCATTGGACAAAAGCGATCTAACTGCGACACCTGTCCGTGTTGTTCAAATCCACGTCTCACTGCAGTTACGGACTTGGCTTGTCATTGTAGACCAATCAAAACACCCTATACATAGTTCAACACTCCCACTTTAGTCCCCGGATAATTGGTTCAGCTCGATAGTTACGCGTAATGTTTTCCCTGTTCCGATTGGCTTCCCCACAAGTTTTTTTCTTGGCTGTTCCGTGATTGTCGCAAGCAGTTTCTTGGATATTTCTTGGTTCTAATGGTTTCTGTAAGAATTTAAAAGCTGGAAGATTGTATTTAATCACCTGTTGTTTTGGATACTGACAAGATCGCTGAGAGACTAATTCAAGAACATAAATTAGCCATGGGATGATCTTATGATCCATTTCCCTTGTGATTCGCTGTGAGTCGAATGATATAATGAAGGAAGTCTACTATTTTTTTCACAGCGCGTTAGAGAATGAAGTGGTTTAAATCATGTTAGTGAGAATATCACCTGAACACCAGCGACGAAAGTCTTTATTGCGAAGAGCCAGGTTTTGAGGGTGGAGAGTGACCAGGACATGGTGGTAGGGGAAAGTAGAAGTGCTGAGAAAGAAATCGTCGGTCACTTATGCCCCAAACAGCTGCATCTCTCTCCGTCCTTAATGGCATGTAAACAGTAATAAAACAAATGGACAACGAGCTAAAACAGTGGCATTGGAATTTTGCATCTTATGTGAAATCTCTCCTTAGCTCCGGTGAGAGCCGAGAACAACCTCAGAGGAGGTTGGAAGGCGCAGAATAACATAACCGGATGAAATTACGTGAGTACAGTACTGCTAGGGCACCAGGTGATATTATGAATTCACCGTTGAGGGGTAGGTTTCCATTATAAATGGGTTTCTCTTTTCTTTTGAAAATTGTGACTTTTGTCATTCATTTAAAGCTGGAAACCACTGATAGCTCTAGAATTCTCTCAGGCTACTTTCTTACTGCGAATGCTCTCTTCAGTAACCAGACACACGGCTCTAAATTGAGTTGTCAAACTTCCAGGAGTCAGAACTTAGCAATTGAAAGAGTAAACAAGTTGTACCCTTCCTAGTGATCATATTCTTGTCAGTGTAGTTTGTACGCTGGTTTAAAATGGATGCTCTGAAAGGTTGGAGGGAGAACTGCCAATTATTGCTTCACTGGGGAAGCCTGGTATAATGGTACAGCACCCGCCGATCACCAGAGTCAAGCAGCATTGCGCATGGTTAGTGCTTACATTGGTGACCAGTTAGTACATTACGTTCTTATAACCCTTTGGACAGATGGAACATGTCAGACTTTTTTTGACAATCAGAAAGAGAAGAAAATGTCCCAACTGAAACTGCTCGGAGTAAGATGGGCTCCGGTAGGTCCAGTCTGCCGAGACACGTGACAGGATGAGAACAGCTTCTGTCGGATCTCCCGGTGAGCCCAAATTCACTTCAAGGGTTGAGAAGGAGAAAAAGAAGAATTCTCTGAGCTAGCACCTTTGGCTGGTGAACAAGAAGGGGGAAAATTGGACAAGAGTGCACTAGAAACGAGGAGAGGATAGAACACTTTCGGCATCACTTAGGAGAGTGTGGCACCAGAAGTCAATAAGCCAACTCGAGTTGTGGAGAAATACGACCGCCAGCATCTTACTGCGTGCCAGGGACATTACATCACAAAAAAAAAGAATTAACCGTTTGTTTTAATCTGTAACAAACATGGGACACGGTATTTTGATTTCCAGGTGTTGGGGCAAGGGAGAGTCTTAATTACAGGTTGGAAGAGGGCTTTGCTTTTCATATTACCAAATACTTTCGTCACTAACCTCATGTAATTCTCAGCCTAGTCACAACAATCTTTGCTAGATTTCGTCTTGTGTCACATTCCCAGAAAACGAAGTTGATATCCGACTGCTTGCCTTTGATTAGCCGAAATTGTAACTGAAGTTGAGAACTCGAGCGGCAGTTTTTGAACAAAGGTGAGAACACGTAGCATTCTCACTTTAGCTTGGCATCTACATATTTTCTTGGATTGTTTTCTAAACAAAGCAAACCAGAAAAGAGAAACACCGAAAAAAAAAAATATCTTCAAGAGAGCGTGACATTCCAGTGTTACCCTCATTTAAGCTGATTGAGTCGATTACATAGTCTGAATTATTGTGAAGGGCTGCATACATTGAGTTGATGTAATTGTTTTAAACGCTAGAGAACAGAGTAGATAAAGCAGTTGGATGAACAAATCAGTTTCAGAGAGATTTCTTCAGGTGTTACGCATTATGTCATTGTAAATCCATTATTACGTTAGCCTGTTATTGTCAGACTGAAGTGGAGTCGTTCAAGTGTCTCACTCTGTGCTTTTTTTTTTTTTTTGACTTTTGTCTTGCATTCTGGAGCTGCTTTTTTATGCTGTTGCGTCTGTCGTGTGTCAGTCTGTCTTTTGGGGCTGTAGGTCTGCTTCGATCTTTTTTTCTTTGCATGTCTGCCTTTATTTTTCTTTTGTATGTCTGTGTTACCTGCCTGTATGTCTGTATGTCTGTGTTAACTGTCTGTGTGTCTATATGTCTGTATTACCTGTCTGTATGTCTGTGTTACCTGTCTGTGTCTGTATGTCCGTGTTACCTGTCTGTGTATCTGTATGTCTGTGTTACCTGTCTGTGTGTCTGTATGTCTGTATTACCTTTCTGTGTGTCTGTTCATCTGTGTTAAATGTATGTGAGTCTGTATGTCTGTGATACCTGTCTGTGTGTCTGTATGTCTGTGTTACCTGTCTGTGTGTCTGTATGTTTGTGTTACCTGTCTGTGTGTCTGTATATCTGTGTTACCTGTCTGTGTGTCTGTATGTCTGTGTTACCTGTCTGTGTGTCTGTATGTCTTTCTTCTGACCACATCTTTCTACGTATGTCTCACGGCAGTCTGTCTTTTGTAGCTGTGAATCTTCCTCTGTCTTTTTTGTGTGTGTCTGCTTGTTTGTTTGTTTGTTTTTTTTTCTACATGTATGTCTCACGGATACTTGTTTGTGTTTATTGTGTCTGCCTGTTTGTCTGTTCATTATTATCTGGTCATGTCCTTCTCTTTCTGGTCATCTGTCTGTCTTAGTGTTTGTCTGCCAGTATATCTGTTTGTATATAATTCTGTCTAGCAGTATGTATGCTACTGCCTATTTGCTTGGTTGTATCTCTGTCTTACTCTGTCGCTTTCCTTGTCTATCAGTCTGTCTGTTCATCTGTCTGTCTGTTTGTCCCTGGCAGTGTATATTGTATCTTAACACACCACTGTGAATAACGGGGCTGCATTATCAGCCTGGATATCTGGATCCCTTCTGTCATCAGCACATGGTGCCCTCCTGCTCTGAGCTGGCCATTCTGGGTTAGCTACAACACCACTCTCTATGTGCGTGCTATCACTGAAAGGTTCCGCACTGTCTGAGGCGTTGGCTATGTTTGCAATAAATACAACAACTTGTTTCCCTGAATTCCTTATTGTCACGATATATTTAATTATCGACGAACAAAGTATTCGAATTCATTTTCGTATCCATATTGTATATGTTAGTAAAATGTATCTCTACATTCTCGATAAAATGTTCTCATGTTTTTTTTTTTTTCTACAATGTTTGACAAATGCTATTATACATATCTTAACATAACCTTATAACTAAACTGTGAACGTCGTTTATCTGTCGTGTCTAGCGCAGTGTACCACAACCGTGCTAATGTGCAATTAAACAAAAACGCAAACCAGAACAGATTGATGTAAGCTTATTGTCAGACTACTCTGAAAACATTACATTTTCCTTTATTCATTTTTTAAAAAATTTATTGATTTCTTTATACCGACTAAATAAAACAGTTTTGTGCCTTGAAAATAAAATAAAATAAAAAATCATAATCTGTGAAATTCTCCTGACTGAAGTCAAAGGGCATCGCATTTCTAAAGAATATATTTTCATTTATTTAAGCAGCCATGTGATGTAATTGTTTTCTTGTTTGTTTTCCACCCTCCCATATCCCCCCAAACTTTCTATATTTATGTGTTTGCATATAATGTGTGCAAAAAGAAATTGAAAAAAATTCATGATATGGTATAAGCTCTTTTGAAACAATCCTTAAGAAAATGCGCACTGACAATGATACATTGATGTATTAGCCTGCGCAGATTCGATAACACTATGTTTTTAAACCCATGTCAGCAAAAACCGTTACCCACCATTTCGGGGCTTCATGTTAATATCAGTGATCCTCTCCGCATCCTCTCCCGCAGACCCGCAGGGATGATCCCGTCACAGACAAAGCTGACAAATTGCTCATAAAAGATACAGAACTAAAGGAGATTAGTTCTCTTGTTAACACGACCTGACAGCCAGTGAATGGACACCGCCTTGTTGCTAGTCTGGATAAACGCAAAATGTCTCGTTTTTGATAGTTGTTTGCGGCGTTTGCTATATGAAACCTCAGAGTGTTTGCGGTGAGTAACGTCCATTAAAGGTCTTTTTCATTCTTTTTGTTTTGTTTTGTTTTGTTTTGTTGTTGTTTAGTGTTTGTTTGTTTGTTTGTTTGTTTTTGTCTTTCGTTTTAATCAAGGCAGCCTTTATGAGATCCTCTGAAATCTTCTCAATGGCATCAGATTCTTTCGTTTTCTTTCTTTCTTTCTTTCTTTCTTTCTTTCTTTCTTTTTTTCAAATTTTCCAGTCTCTGTCGATAGGAATGAAAGAGAACTGGATTTAGTCAAATTCCTCCCTCTATCCCTTCCCCTCACATTCCCTCTTCACCCCCTCCCCCCCCTCCCCCCATCCGTCACCTCTTCACGTATTTTTTTCATTGTGTGCATGAATGAGTCAAGTGCAGATGTGTGGTTTGTTGGCCGTCCATCATTTAAAATTAATAATTTTTCTCATTTTACGCCCTCATCGTGTCTTGTCTTCTCTCTCATCTCATCGCCTCTCTGTTATACCTCCTACCCCCCAGCCCCACCCCCAGCCCCCACCTCCGTCCCCCGCCCTTTCTTTTACCCCCAATGTATGTCAGCTGTAGATACACATGTATGTCATTCTTTAATAATACAGTTTTCTGAAGTGGAGTAGATCTGTGAAGATATCTTCAATAGAAAGGGGGTGGGGGGGGGGGCTTGATCTATTCTTCCGTAAAATTGCCCTCTACACTAAAATTTAGTTCGATCATCAATCCCAGTGTGAATTTGAAAAGAAAATAATTATGTAAATATGTGGGATGCGATGAGGCAAATTTGCCTGTCTGTGATTAATTAATTGATTATTTAATTTATTTATTTATGGCTCAGAATCATATATCTGTCCAGTTTTGTTACCCATAATAATTTGTAATTTCCGAATTTATTGACCTGGTGAAAGCCCTTAACAGCATCTGGTACAGCATAACATAAACAGTTGCTTATGAGCCATCAAACCTAAACATAAACAAGGCCCTAAACAAGCAAGGGCCTGATAACCATCTGGCCGGCTGTTTTGCACAGCATGATTTTGGGAGGGAGGACGAAGAGGGGGGTGGGGGGTGGTGCGCACGGGAGGGTTGTTTAAAGGAGGTCCTCATAATATGTATGATGGAAGCCCCCCCCCCGTGGACATTTGGAATATATGGGCATCTGTGTGATATTTAAGGTTAGGATCTGCTGGAATGGCGCCTCTATCATGTGGGAGGCTGAGGGGTGAGGACAGTGAGAAGATGTAAGAGAGTGTAGAAAGAGGAGGGGTCAGGAGGATAATAATGCAGTGTGGGTTGTAAATGTTGGGCAGTGGTGGATGGAGAGATTGAGGGAGATACAAGAAGAGGGAGATTGGAACAAAAGAGAGAAAGAGACAGGTGAGAAATAGGGAGAATGAAAAAATGGGTAAGAGAAAAGAAAGTAATGGAAAGAGATGAGAGCAGACAGAGCAACAAATAAATAAAAAGTGAATCTGTGTTGCTTTTTGTTTGTACCATAAACATACCCCAGTTGTGTAAAGGCCATGGAGGTAGGTCTGTGGTCAGTATGGTGAGTGATTTATGGGGGCGTGGGTATGCGAGGTCAGCGAGTACAACGACATTCTCGTGTCAGTGAATGTGTATGAGTGAATGAGAGAGAGAGAGAAGGCAAGAAAGAGAGAGAAAGGGAGAGCTATCTGTGAAGGGCTTAGGATTAAGATGGGTGGGTGGGGTGGGGGTGGGGTAGTTGAGTTAACAGAGGAACGAGAGAGAACTGAATTATTATATAATAATATGTAAGATATTGGAGGATAGCAAAAGGCGAGGGAGAGGGGTGGAAGAGGGCGAGATTGTGGAGAGAGAGAGAGAGCGAGAGAGAGAAAGAAAGAGAAAAGAAAGAAAGAAAGAAAGAAAGAAAGAAGAAAGAAAGAAAGAAAGAAAGAAAGAAAGAAAGAAAGACAGTGTTATCTAAGAAATTGGACGGGTGGAAGTTGAGGATGGAACTGTTATTATGTAGGAGATTTGGGAGCAGCAAAGAAAGACTGGTGAGGAGGAGGAGAACAGAAAGAGAGAGAGAGAGAGAGAGAGAGAAAGAAATAGAGAGAGAGAGAGAGAGAGAACTAGAGAGATTGATTGGGAAGAGATTGTTTAAGCAGAAAACGAGAGAGAACGAAATTGTTGTGTAAGAAATTAGAGGGCAGCTAAAAGGGAGAGAGAGGAACGAAGGGGGGGGGGGTGTGGGTGGGGAGAGAAGACGTGGTGGGACGGGCAATTTAGGATGGAGAGGGAAAAGCAGAAAAGAGGGAGGGGTGGAGTAAGAGATAGAACTAGAAAATTAAATAGGTTGGGAGCGGGGGAGGGGTGGGAGGAGTTGAGAAGGAAAGGAAAAAGAATTGAGTTATTGTGTAAGATATTTGAGGGCAGCAAACAAGGAGGGTGGGGTGGGATGGGGTCGGAGGAAGGGCGGCAGTGAGCAGTTCGATTGCTCGGGCCATTTCAGGCAGATAATAAAGGACATGCATTTTATGAACGGAAATTGCGTACGGGAATATCGAAGACAGCGTGTCCACGTCATTGGGACGCACGGGCAGCGGGATGGGGTAGGGGCCTTTCTCGGCTTTTCCTCGCCTCTCTGTTGGTCTCTTTTTACTTTTATATAATGCCCCCCCCCCCTCATCCCTTTCTTTCTATCCACATCTACTAATTTTTCTATTTCTTTACTGTTTGTCTTTTTTCTTTCTTTCTCTCTGTGCGTCTGTTCACCCTCGTATCTCTCTCTCTCTCTCTCTCTGTATGTGCCCAGTCGTTCCTTTCTCAGTTGCTTCTTCATTCTGTGTCGCTCTCTCTCACTCTCTCTGCTTCTCTGTTTCTTTCTTTCTGTGTGTCCATTCGCTAACATCTCCAGCTAGTCTCTAATTGTTAACTTTTCCACTCTCAGTCTCTCACGGAGTATGGCCTTTCTCGGACCATCTCTTTCTACCTGTTTGTCATCTCTAGCTCTCTTTATCTTTCTCTTTCTCCGTCTGTCTCGTCCATTGCTTCTCGTTTTTTTTTTTCTTAGCATTTGTTTCCTTTCTCAATCCCTTTAAAAAAAAAAAAAATATTTGTCATTCCAATACTCTCGCACATTCATATTTTCCATTGTCATTTTTCTCTCTTCCTCTCTCTCCCGCTCTCTCTCTCTCCGCTCTCTCTTTCATTCTCGGACGACTATAAGTCTATGCTGGAGACTATGGATGTTGACCCCAGTGTGGTTTATGCCAGAAAATCTTCATGTCTCCTGGCGGCTTCCTGAGCCTGGTCTATATTAAGATATCTCTACCACCTGTCAGCGTAGTCTGTTCCAAAGGGACCCGGAACCCTACATCTTAAAGCTGTCTCTCCTAGACACACTGGCCTCCCTGGTCTGGGCCATTCCTCAGTGCTGTCATCTCTCACAGGATAAAAGTCTTAAGACATCTCGAGAATGTAACTTGCTGGGTTTTGAAAAGTAGGACAATAGTGCCAAATCCGGCTATATCTATCTATCTTCTATCTATCTATCTATCTATCTATCTATCTATCTATCTATCTATCTATCTATCTATCTATCTA
>JBCAUA010105572.1:0-10147 GCA_038406235.1 Peronia verruculata
TACCTACCTGTCTGTCTGTCTGTCTGTCTGTCTGTCTGTCTGTCTGTCTGTCTATCTATCTATCTATCTATCTATCTGCCAGCCTATCTGCCTACTTGAATTGTGTTTGTCTATTTGTATGTCTGTCCATATGTCCAAAAAAAAAAAAAAGATCTGGGAAGGAAATGGAGAAGTAAGACAGACAGGGAAAACTGAATCCAGGAGTAGAAATGAAACGGAGCGGGGAAAGGAAGGAGGTATGAGAAAGGGAGAGTGGAGGACCCCCTTGTTAATTGCCAGAATAGTATCTGTTAGAAAATAAAAAGGGACACCTATGCACTTTCACAGCTTATCAAAGATTACTTAACTTTGTCCCCGTGTGTTCTGGGAATCGCTCAAGCAAAAGGTTCTCACATGAAGGCGGCCATTAGGGTCGGGAAAATAGTTCCATAGACCTGGACGGCCGAGACTTGTCCCGTCCAGGTACTACTTTAGTAGGACATACTTCACTGATTTTGCACCCCCCCCCCCTGCGCGCGCTGTCCACCTCCCTGAACATTATCCAACCCCGTGCACGGCCCTCTGCCTGCTCCAAACATTCATTTCTGTTCCTGATTTATTTTGATAACTGCTTTGTCTGGGTTTAAGATTTTTCCCCTTCGTTAACCCTTGCAAAGCGGCGGGTGTCTGTGAATTAAGCAAACCGCCTGTTCAAAGTTAAGATCAGTAGCCCATATTTGCTAGGAGAGGTCAGAGGGCACAGGTTAGACAACTTGGCTGTCAGGGGGAAGCAACACGGTTGAAGCAACAGCTTAAATCTTGCATGCAGTGCAGAGGCTTTTCCAAACTCCAGGCCCCGGCCAAGAGAGTTAACATCTTAGACCTATGCCCCATTGGTCAGACGTGGGTGAACTACAGAGAGCATTCCGTACATAGAGACATATTTTAGTCATTCTTTCCTATCAGCGAAATTTTGAAATACAAATCTACACGCCAGCTGACGTAATTATATTGCCATGGATGTAAATTAGATAACAAAACAAAATAAAACAGAGTCATGAGAGATTAGTAGGCCTAATCAGCGCGCTAAAACACCACAGCTCAATATTTTGCTGATGAAACCATTTCTCCAAGAGCAACTACTTCAAGCCACGTTCTGTAAATGTTATTGATAAATGCATTTCCTTGAACTCCTCACCCAGGCAGTACCCGCCCCCCTCACAAACACACACTTCCCACTATCCCCTCTCATCTCCACCCTCCCTCCTCCCCCACCTCCCCCCCCCCCCCACACACACATATAAGGTGTACCCCACTGCTTTGTTGAAAGCAATTAGGAACTTGATGTGTTTCACAGTCGGGAGAAAGTTATGACCGCGAGAAAACGTTGTCTAGGAAAGCAATAGCTTAGACCAACAGCTGTTAGCGACAAGTGCTTAATGACAATGTGCACGTCTGTTTGTTTACCATACGGTTCTAACTCATAATCAATTCCAGAACATTCCTGAAAGTCATCAGCTCGAGAATGCCCCTCCTCCCCCCAACCTCCACCCCCTCTTCTACTTTAGCCCCACTTGGTTTTTTTTCCCGATCTGTCTGTCCTGATAAGGCCCCGCAAGCTTTGAGATAGAAGACCTTCAGAGATCAGACCCGTCTTCCTGTGGCCTTCACCATGATCTCCGAGGTCAGAGCTTGTGAACACAGGAGAGACACGAGCTGGAATGAGCAAAGCTATAGGAGGGACAGCGGACGGAACAGGGAATGGCCAACATTGCCGGATGCCCAACGTGACGTCAGCGTCAGACCTACCTTGTCACAGAACGCCTTGATCTGGCAGTAGCCTCTGTGGACCACGTAGCTCTCCTTGGGACTTTGCTCGTACGTATCGATCTGCACGTGCAGGGGAATGCCCTTGACCCCTTTCTGGTTGCTGAAGTCTGTGCTGAGACAGTGGACAGCGATGTTGACCTGAGGGTGAGAGCAGAATTCATCAGGCTTTTGTCTGAGTGAGAAATTTCATTTTCACTCTATATATGTCAGATTTTGGACAAAGAGAACTTCAGAGACAACACAGTCAGAAATAATTTAATGGAGAGTACAAGAATTTATTTGAACTGATATTCTGGCAGAGGTTAGGAAACTGTGAAAACAACAACAACAACAACAACAAAAACAACAAATTATAAATCATACACGTACAGAAACAGAAATGGACTGGAGAACAAATTTTGATGGATGGATGGATGGATGGATGGAGGGATGAATGAATGGATGGATAGATGGATGGATGGACGGGTAGATGGATGAATAGATGGATGGATGGATGAATAGATGGAAGGATGGATGAATAGATAGATGGACAGATGGATGGATGGATGGATGGATGGATGGATGGATGGATAGATGGATGGATGGATGGATGGTTGGATGGATGGATGGATGGATGGATGGATGGACTCCCTCAGTCATATCTGACCATGAATAATGTACCCTCGAGGCCGAGAGGAGCATTTCTTTTCATGGCTGTAAAGGCCAATGCTGGAGTGACATGCCCTGCCACAGTAATTACAGCTGAGCAGGTTGTGAAAGATGCTGCTTGAGCCTGGACTTTTGCTTCTTTCTCTCTCTTCAATATTGAAAAAGCAAATCGCTGCCTTGGAATGCCAGGGTCGTAAGTCCATTTTTTACAAAATGGACTTAAACATGTTATCATACATTTGGCAGTTTTTTTTTTTTTTTATCGTATGTGAGTCTTTAATCGTATGTGAGACTCTAATTTTGCTTGTTACAAACAGATGAATTTAGTGGTATATGTAAAAATATTATAACATGCCTAAACGTTTGAGACAATTTTCTGAAACTTGGTTACTGAACTTACGACTCTGTCATTCCAAGGCAGCGAAATGTAATGTCCTTGTAAATAAACTGATCTTTCTGGACATGAGATTGTGGAGATACAGAAATGGTTGTTGATGAGTTGGCCACGCCCATAGGTGTTTACTCTGGGCACAAACAGCGTATACCAGGTGACTCACAGATCAACATGAAGCACTCACCCGGATGGGGCCCTCCATAGGGTTCCATGTGACAGCCACGGCATTGAAGGCGATCTCCTCGATATTCTGTGGCAAAACTCCCTGACAGTTCTTGGTATCTGCCGAACAACAAAAAGTTCACAGAGCTCAGACATTTGTCCAACACTGACCGATCCAAGAATGAGCATCGTTTGAACTAAACTGTCTTGTGTTTTGATATCACATCAGAGCTTAGGAAATGTAAGTACACATCATTCTCTCTCTCTCTGCATTTGCAATTCATTTGTTTTCTTAGCAAATGAGGAAAGTATTTCGAACGATAAAAATACCTTTCAAAAATTAAAGTGAATCTGTTGAACATTCTGCAGTTTGAGCCTTCTCGATTCGAGATCTCGCGGTACATATTTCATCCAGTGATGATTATGGTAATTTGCCTTGTCTTTATTATATCCTTGATCAAAGTTATTTCATATATCAAGATCTACTCGTTTTAAAACTCGCAAACTGAACAATGTTACAGAAAGCTATCCAATTATTTTGTTGTTGTTTATATCCTTATCCACGATTCCTAACACTCCTCCCCTGGCTCGCTTTCTTCACCCCCTCCCCTTCCCTTTCCTGCAGACAAAAGACCAGTGAGAGAAACGCCAGAGCCCCACCCTCTCCTCCAGGCAGAGCATGCCTGCTGGAGGGAAGATGTATTTCACTTGCAGAGAGGAGCTAACTATTGACTGATGTCATCGAGATAACCACCAGATAGGAGGTTGAAAGACATATACAGAACCTAACTATAGATGTAGTAAGTATTATGGTGGTAGCTCAGCTCAGACAAAGTGCTCACCAATGTCCAGGATTCTCTGTTTGTAGCTGTGCTGTCGGCCGTGCCAGAACTCCCAGGCCTTGCGCTCTTCTTCCATCGGCTTCTCCTCTCGGAAGGTCAGGACGATCACCGACTGCAGAGACAAGTGGTCAGAACAGATCAGATACAGAACTGAGACAGACGGACAGACAGAGAGACAGACAGACAGACAGACAGATGGACGGACAGACAGACAGACAGACAGACAGACGGACGGACAGACAGGCAGACAGACAGACAGACAGACAAAGAGACAGACAGACAGACGGACAGATAGACGGACAGACAGACAGGCAGACAGACAAAGAGACAGACTGACAGACAGACAGACACTAAGACAGACAGACAGACTGTAAGACAGACAGACAAATAGACAGACAGATAGACAGATTGGCTGTGACACCTGAACATATGGTACATTGTCGATGTAACATAATTAGTCAGCCAAAACCAACACCGAACACAATATTAAGGATCAATATCATACCTACAAATAATAAATAAATAAATAAATAAAAAATCTTCAAAGGGACATTACGATGTATTTCTTAACGTATATGCTAAACATGTAAAGTTTTTGATCAAACGTATTCTCGAGAGTAAAATCATGAATACGAACGAGAACAACTGTCGTTTAAAGAGAGATGAGTAGATTACAGTTTCATACCCGATTAGTGTTTATCCATTTGAAATAAAAAGATTAACTCCAGGGCATATACAGACTACCAGAGGAAAAGACTGTATTATTCTGCCTACTCTAAGTTCACAGATGCTTGAGAGCTCTGATCTCACACGGATGTTTGAGAGATAGACCGTCAACTTACCTTGACCGTGGCACATTTGATGTTTCTCTCCGTACTGTTAAAGTCCAGCGTCAGACCGTAGTACTGACCTGTAACGAAATGCAGTCATGGTATTCAAGGTTTACTGATTACTATCTCGATGTCAGAGCTTTAACCCTACAGGGCTCAAGGGTTATGGGGATTATGTTTGTTTCATCAACTTCCATCTTGCCCGTTCACCTTTTCTCAGGCGCGCTGAGACCAGTTATAAGGGGTAAATATTGATAGCGAACAACCACGAAATGTGTCCACAATTTTTTCCTGAAACTTCTGAAATATCATGAGATTTAGCTTCTTTATTTCACTTTTATTCATGTAGTCCCTTAATCCCCTTCAACTCTCTGCGGATGGTTGTTTCGTGTGTGTGTGTTTGTGTGTGTGTGTGTGTGTGTGTCTATGTATGCGTATATCTATCTGTCTTTTATGTGTATATATATCAAAGAGAAGGAGAGACAGAAAGAAAGAGAGAGAGAGAGAGAGAGAGAGACTCGCAGCCTGCAGCGATTCACTGAATTTATTTTACCTCTAGCACTTCAGACAGAACTGATTAAAAAAAAAAAAAAAAGATGGACATGCAAGGTCGTGGATAATTAATTATGTGCGACATTCACTTAAAGCCTGACAATGCCCGGCCCGGCTACCAAACAGTGGACACATTTTGGCTTAGATAAAGAAGTCAACTGACAGAGAATGACTCAGAGCTAAGACAATGCGGGGTACAATTTGGGCCAGACCATTCTACGGAGTAATGTTTGGGCCTGACTTACTACAGAGTAAATTTTGGGCCTGAGTTTTTGCAGAGTAAGGATTCTGCCTGAATTATTGCAGAGTAAGGGCTGAGCCAGACTTACTACAGAGTAAGGTTTGGGGCTGAGTTATTACAGAGTAAGGTGTGGGCCTGAGTTAATACAGAGTAAGGTTTGGACCACACTTACTACACAGTAAGGTTTGGGCCTGAGGTATTACAGAGTAAGGGTTGAGCCAGACTTACTACAGAGTACGGTTTGTCCCTGAGTTATTGCAGAGAAAGGGTTGGGCCTGTGTTCTTACAGAGTAAGGTTTGGATCAGAGTTAGTACAGAATAAGGTTTGGGCCAGACTTACTACGGTACAGAAAAAAAGTTTGGAACAGACTTATTACATAGTTAAGTCTGGGACAAACTTACAACAGAATAAATTTTGAGTCATATTATTTTTATTTTTTTACTACACATATATGTAACGTTTGCGACAGATTTACGACATAGTAAAGTTTTGGACAGATGTAAGTTACTGTATAGCAAAATTTTGGACAGACTTACCTAAAGAGCATAGTCTAACACGGATGTACTACAGGGTAAAGTTTTGCAAGGGCTTACTGCAGAGTAAAGTTTTGGATGGGCAGACTTACTTTTGTTCAGGTAGGTGACTCTGTCCTCATCTTTACGCTGGGTGGTGGAGATGGGCGTCTCCAGGAAGTAGGTGTAGCCAGTGGTGTTGACTTCTCTGTGGGGAAAAACAACAAGGAAAATATAGCCTGGGTTCCCACTTCCAGACAGAAATATCGTTAGATCCGAAACTTATCAAATCATCGATTAAAAGTTCGACAAAGCATTCACCTTATATCCCCCTCCACCCTTATCCCCGGTCCCTCTTGGTCATGTAAATGAGTGGACTGTCCAGTGGTGTGAAAACACAAACACGCAAATAGACACAGAGAGTGAGTCACGCTCATGAGGCTCACACAGGTGCACGCACACACACGCACGCACGCACACACACACACATTCTTTTTCTCCCCGATCCCTCCCCCCCCCCCCACTCACATACAGACACATAAATCCATAACTATTAGAAACACACATTCACAGAGAGACGCCTCCCTCCCCAACTCTCATCCCATCCCTTTCTCTCCCTCCCCCCCAAATTATGTCCAATCTATCAACCACTAGTAAATGTCTCGAGCACATCTCTGCTAGTTTCATACATGTAAGATAAATCTTTCAGTGCCTTAAACACACCTGTGATCTCTTCCATTCTCCTCCCCCCCCCCCTCCTTCTCCCCCTCAAGACAGAGACCCCAGGCTCTCAGACCTCATGACGTCAGGCAGCGACGGAGCTCGTCCTGACCTCATATTGTAATTGTAAGCAACTTATGTAACTCGGTGTATGTGAGATCTTTTGTAAGCAGAACAAAATGAAGAATACGAACATGAAAGCAAAGAATTTGTTAGCCCCGCCCGGCCCACAAAGAATCGGAGAGCCGATGTCTATTTTGGGCAAACATGTCACGTGACGTGGGATGTCGTGTCCTCGAGACTCCTCGTAAAATCTGATCCTTGAACATGTGCCATCCAGTGCGCACCAATCCGCACCGTGAGGTCCTCGAGTCCCTCTGTGCAACATTGTGACGTTTGCTTGCCCGAAAGTCGGACCCTGCCCTGTACTGGTGTGACACTACACACGCTCGTCATCCGGTCAGGTGAGTAAGTGAAAGAGAGAGAGAGAGAGAGAGAGAGAGAGAGAAATTTTGACACGTCAGCCATCCCTGTTCTTTGTTCACAACACGAGCTTCGCACTGGACATTGTCTGGCAATGATATCCGGGTCTGGTGCTAGATCTGTTTCTCTCATCTTTGTTTCTCTCCCTTTGTTACTCAGCCGGGCTAACCCGCCGGGGCTTGGGATTTATAAGTAGGTTCTCTGCTCCCACCTGCAGGCGGCGTAAGCCCGTCATTGGTGGGGTGTCTCTCAGGGGGTGCCATCCTCGTCATTCCAGGGGTGACATCTCTTCTCTCTCTCCTCGCTCCTGTCTTCTATCCCGCTTTCTTTCCTCTCTTCTTCTTGACGTAAAAACGTATTTTACCGTGCCTGACACAATATAGCCATAATCGTGCTGATATGTCGTTAAACCCCAACACAAACAAACAAACAAACTCAGCCGGGAGTCTCACAGGACTGTCGTTTCTCGATATGAAAACTTGACTAAGATTTGCCTAAGAACTCGTCCGGTTAAGAACCCGCTTTTTTTGTCTCCCGACGACCGGGTTCTTAGGCGGAGACCATTGTATTATTATTTTAGTGCTGTAGGTGCCCGATTCCAGCTTTCTGGGTGTTCATAGAGATTCTGTCACAATCTTTCACTTGTTGTCACTTGCCTCAATATTGCACACAGACTTAAATTCTTAACTCTGAACACGCCTCCGTGTGATTTACGGCAAACATTGATATTTTTTTCCTATGACATTCAGCAAAATGTGGCTGTGAAGAATCGCGAACAGAAAAGACAAGAGATGCAGAGCAAATAACTAGTCTACTGTTATATAATGACTGTGAGATGTTTGGCCTACAGGAGTACAACACACACTTGAGACCACAGTCTAATTTCTTGCTCTTTGCCAAAGCCACTGCTCGGACTCTCTCCCCTCCTAGCATCAATGAATCTGCTGTCTGTTTTTGGCAGATGCTCACAATGGGGCCGTGCACTAGGTCATTTCTCGGGCCGGGTGATAGGTTTAATCCATCGGGACAAAATAAATTATCATCTGAGGTTCCCATAGACTTAGTTAAAGTTGTAACCATGGAAAGATGTGAACTTAATAGTTTGGGAGAGGATCAGAAATCAATCAAGCAATCACTATCTAGACAGCCAGCCAGCCTGATAATCAGTCAACGTTCTAACATAGTATATATAATTTGCTTTTAAAATATGAAGACTAACTAATCAACTAACTAAATGAGGCACACACGTCCGGGGGGGGGGGGGACAAGGTCGTGGACAGTCATGTTAGAAATGGTGGGGAGAAAGGAAACAAAATATGTGTGTGTGTGTCTGTGTGTGTGTGTGTGTGAATGTGTTATTGCATGTGTGTATGTGTGCGAGAGAGAGAGAGAGAGAGAGGAAGAGAGAGAGAGAGAGAGAGAGAAAGAGAGATGACCAGAACAGCTCTGACTGTGAAGGAGATGATAGCTGTTCGTGCTGGCCATGAAGGAAGGAGGCAATTTAAACAACAACAGCAACAACAACAACAACAACAACAACAACAATAAAAGGGGCTCTTAAGAAATAAATGTGACCATTGAGAGAGATTGGAAACTATCAGGCTGATCACCACTGCACTATCAGGTTTGACCACACAGAGGATGATGATGACACAGCTGATACTTACAGTTTGGCCGGTGACCTTGGAGTGACCTTGTCCGAGCCTGAGCTGGAATATTGCCTGACCAGAACTCCCGGTGTGCCACCTCCGGCCGTCCTTTTCTTCTTGGGTTTGTCTTTCACTCCCTCTACTCCTCCATTTGCTGTTTCCTTCAGTCCGGACTGTATCAACACGGGAAATACAACAATGCACAACAATAAGCATAATGATAGTAATAATAATAATAATAATAAACAATAATATTCATATTGCCCTGAGCAAGAGCTAATAAAGCTTGAAAATTTGGCTAATTTAATGAACTTTCAGTTATTCATTTTATTATTATTATTATATTGTTTTTTTCTTTTTAGTTATTTGAGTAATTACGTTAGACTGTCGTCTTAGTTTTCAGACATTTTTTCAAAAATAACTGAACAATAATATTAATAATAATAATAATAATAATAATTCCAGGCAACTTGGAGAAAGGGGAAGGACAGCTGGAGATAATTTGAATGAGGGGGTGATCTGTTATATAATTCTTGCAGTTCGTTATCTTTTTATGGAAGACCAAACTGCAATGTAAAAATTTTCCATGTAAAAATACGGTAAAACGTTGGCTCACAACATTACCAAATTTATGCCGTAAAATTACAGCAAAGTGGGTTTATTTTTTTCTTCTGTAAAATGCTCTTTAGGCGGTCATGTTCAAATTCCACAAAACTTTGATCAAGGGAAAAAAATGCTAAACGTGTGCCGTAAAGTTACAGAAAAAAAAAATCTTGCAGTAGTTTATACAATAATTAATGGTAAATTCACGGCAAAATGACTATAAATTTACAGAGGATTTTTACAGCAAGGCCATAGACTCTGAAAAGAAAATATTATATGTAGATACGTGAACTGTGAGAGCCAAGTAGCGATGTCATGACATAGAGCTAAAAATATACAGTTTGTGATGGGGCAAAACCGGGCATTTTGGACTTAAAGGAGAACGTATGAAGAAAACGTTTTACTACATGTATGTCTTTATGTGTGTATGTGTCTGTGTGTCTGTTTGTAGGTTGGTGGGTCTGTAAGTCTGTCTGCCTAAATATAATTATTATGTAGCTCTGTGTGTCAACTACTGTGAAGAATTATGTCTAAGGATATTTTTTTCTGCTTTTCTGTCTGAAAGCGTGCACTCTCAGTCTGGTTTATGTCTTCATCAATCTATCTATCTATCTATCTATCTACCTATCTATCTGTCTGTCTGTCTGTCTGTCTGTCTGTCTGTCTGTCTGTCTGTCTGTCTGTCTGTCTGTCTGTCTGTC
>JBCAUA010105583.1:0-10147 GCA_038406235.1 Peronia verruculata
CCCCCCCCCCCCCCCCCCCCCCCCCCCCCCCCCCCCCCCCCCCCCCCCCCCCCCCCCCCCCCCCCCCCCAACACATCAGAAAAAAAAGAAGAAAAAATATTCACCAACATTAATAAACTGGGAAAAAAACAAGAAACAAAACAAAACAAACAAACAAAAGCCAATAGATTGTTAATCTTTCTCATCTCCTGACAGAACTGGAACCCGCAATGTTTAATTTCCGGCGAGGAGCAGACATCTTACCCCCCGACCACGGCACCAACTCGGCATGTATCGCACTAATGCCCTGCCTAGGCCTTGATTTTCAGTGTGTGTGACGTCGGTCAAGCTCTGTGTTGGACAGGACACGCCCTAATCCCGTGCTGTTAACCCTAGCAGAGCCAGTCAAAAAAAAGCCACTATCATGGTATCCATGACGACACGTTTTAATTCTGCTCCAGAAATGAAAGGACATTTCAGGCTTGATAAGCTTCTGTTAAACAAAATACTTTGTTATGATACTTTTTTCGTTTTTTTTTTCCATTTCGGAAAGAAATTCTAACACGCACAAAGTATATAAGATGACCACCTCTTATGCCAGTTCGGTCCTTCATATCTTAAGGGTTAATCCTACGTCCAAATTTGACACATGGAGCAGTGAAGTTTGCAGTTAGGACGTTTGTGTATAGCCAATTTCGGAAACAAGGTCGACAGTTTCAGATTTAACCCTCTGGGCAGTACGGCGTGCGCTCCAAATATAGTTCTACAAGCACACAAAAACAGCCTTGCGAAATTTATGTACAAAAATCCTTATTGTGTAAATCAATCAACTTGTCCATTCTCGTTTTTCGTTGAATCATCCTCCTTCACAAGGAATGAGTTATGAAATTTATATCTAAAATAGAATAATGTTGCAATAAATCCCGCGCCCCAGTCTGGTCCTGTAATTCAAACTTATCGTTCATTTCCACAAAGAAAGCTTTATGAAATTTATAAAGAGCTCAGTGTCAGTCTCTTACAGAAATGACCGGTACATTGCGTGATTTATATTATTCACTATTTTGAATACCTGTGCGGGTAGTCATTTATTATATTTTTTTTGAAAATATATATTTTTATATGTATTTTTTGAAAGCGAGATCTGCTTGATCGTTTGCATCTGAAGGAAAACAACAACAACAACAACAACAACAACAACAACAACAACAACAACAGCAACAACAACAAAGTATATATAAAGAACAGAACATCTTGGATTCCAGCGCTGGAAAGCCAGAGAGGATCCAACTTGCAGATCTTACTTACCGTAGAAATAGTAATAATAACAATAATAATTATAATAATCTCATTTTCATTATTGCCCTGAAGAAGAGTCAAGTTGACTCGAAAATTTGGCAGAGACCATCACAATCAAGTTATAGGTTTCTGTGTTATTTGTTTTTCTTGAATTGTTTTGCTAGTTGCCGGTCTGACAGTTCTATTATATTTTTATAAACTAATAATAATAATAATAATAATAACAATAATAATGAAACAACTTCTCTCAAGGATACTTCATACACTTTTGAACAATTAAACTGGACTAGCTTACAGGTAAAATCATACTGAAATGTATTCCTTGCATCAAGTTTTATAAACTCCCGAGTATTTTCACCGTCTCATTCTTATGAGAAAACCTCATGCAAGAAAAAATCCGAGGCTTTCTTAACTACTCCTCAAATACCATGGGTAGGACGAGAGTGCAGTCTCCAAATATAAATACGAAAAAAGTAAGTAGTTATATTTAAAACAAAAACAACAACAACAACAATAAATCAGATATAAAAGACGTATTGAGCCCATTAAATTATATGACTACATAGAGCCTTAAATGTTCCCTCTCTACTACCAAACCCCCACTCCCTGTCTACGCTCCTGCTACCATTCAGTCTCTGTACTCACAATGTTACCGTAAGCCATGGGTGGTCTGGAGCACGTGCTTGGAGGTCAAACTATCCAACCAGGCCTTGTTGGGTCACGCTGATCTATGTCCACTCACAGCACAAGTAAAAGAACACGTGTCTAGTCCGACAGCCGGCTTAGAGGCAATGGTGTACTACACAAAGTCGAATCACAAAGGATTTACTTTTTCTTTTGCTCTTTTCTGTGAGATATACTGATCAGGAGCGAAGTGGCCGGAACAATCCGTGACAACACTTAAATAGCAATATCCGCTTCAGCATTGGTCTCTCAAACATACGGCCTATTCCACGAGCCTGTCGCCGAGGGATACAAACTCAATATTTTCTCCGATCTGCCGATCTACTCCAGTGAGTCAAGAAATCAGAAACAAATCTCGCCGAAGTGCTGTCTTATTCGGATGATAAGAGGATATTCCTACCGATAACTGTGTCTAATTCAGATTACTGCACGATATCATTACAGATAATTGTTAGTTACATCAAAATCAAGTAACAAGTTTATCGGTGAACTGAAGACTCTCAAACTTGATCAAATTCTTGGTTTGGTCCTGTCAGGAATAGCTGAGTTCTGTAACACGTGTACACAAGTTTTTCTTGCCACTTCGCCTTTCTCGAGCGATGACCAAACTCTATGGAAAACTTGGCCGCATTCGAAAATCAAGCAAGGTACAGTCGTGGCTCCGAAAGAAAATGGTAACATCACAGCCTAACTGGAGCCTGCCATATAAATACCAAACCTCAGCCTTGAGTAACGCAATCTGTCGCACATCTTCACTAGACTGCGCACAAACTGTGCACCATCTCGCTCTATCAACTCTGAACACAAACTTATCACACACACTGAATATCCTCGATTTTTAAATCTCTTACCGTTAGTCTCGACAACCTCAGAATTGCATCACAAGATTTCCAGACGGAGGGGAAAAAAAAGAACAAAATCGAAAACCAGAATAAAAATAAAAAAAATCGTAGGAAGCAGAATTTATTTTAGGAAATGCTCCAAATGAGTGGAACTATCTCGGCGCGGTCAGAACTAAATTAGAAGCAGGTCTTTCTATCTTTCTTTATGGCGATGGCGCGGTAGATGTGTGGATTCTCCGGCAAGAGAAAAAGATCTGTGGTCTCTGCTACGGTGTAAATGTTTAATGTACATGTAGATCTCCTTGTGAGTGAGTACAAAGCTCGTCTATCAGACTCCCACACGAGTCTTTCGCATCGACCATCCTGAGATCTGGAAAGCCGAATGAGCTTAGCGCTATTCAACGTGTGGGCTAACCATGAGGGCTGAGAGAGAGAGAGAGAGAGAGACGGGAGAGAGAGAGAGAGAGAGAGAGAGATAGCAAGGGGGTAGGAGAGGTGTGGAGAAGAGGAGGAATTTGGGACGTCTGGGGTGTTATAAATAGATATGGAATTTTGCATCAGATCCAAGTTTTGCCAACGATTGATTCCCTAAAAAAAAAAAGATTGAAGAGGAGCGAGAGAAGAGAAAAAATAGAAGAAGAAACTTATAGAAAGGAAGAAGAAAAAATAGCATCAGATGTAATACGTACACTCAGCAAGTCTCGTGCTGCCTGCAGATTTCTCGGTGTAAGTGGTCTACCTTTTTCCGTCTGAGCCTTGAGGGAGGGAGGGATGTGGGAGGGAGAGAGGGAAGGGGGAAAGGGAGAGACAGAAGATGGTGATGTTACATTATTTCTCTAATGACCCGATCCATCGCTATTTCATCATCTCTTTTTTTAACCCCGAGTTCGGGAGGTCACAACGCAAACTAGCCATGGATGTTTTGGGGGAGGGCGGATATTTATCTACCTGAATGAGTATCGATATTGTCATATTTGGGGCTAAACCCATTATCGATTTGACGGTTTAGACGAAGAAAGTCGCGGAGCTGAAACACCAGTCTGGGCCGTGCTGGGTGGAGTTTCGCACTCAGTGAATCACAGAATTTGAACTTCTCCCAAACCATATTGCCCCGAAGATAAACTCTTATCACTAAATACGCCCGGTTTCTCTCAGCTTATCCAGGGAGGAGACTGGCTGCATTAATTAAAAACATAACCAGACATGAACTCTGTACCGTTTCTATTTATAGACATGCAGGAGATGTGCACTTGTACCCTTAGAGTTTCTCCGCCTGTCTTACTGAACAGCTTTTGTACTTATCTATTTTTGTTATTATTTTTGTTATTACTTTTTTTTACTATTTGTTACGTATTGGCTCAATCTTTAACGGTCTTAATTAACTCTATGACATTTACATTAATGTTATCCTTATTCTGTTAGTATCCACTGGATACAGGAGAGGTGTATATAAAGACAGACTGACAAACAGAATGAGGGACAGATGGACAAAGGGGCAAACAGAAAGATAATCTGGCCAAATAAAATGCCGACAATATAACAATTTAACCTCAGTTAGCTAAAATTCCTCAATTCTGATCATTTGAAAGACAACAAGTGCATGCTGTATATAAACCTAATTTAGACGTCTGGCACTTTATTGATGTAACTTCTTTTAAATGTAGAATCACTCAATACGTTATAATTGGTTTATGCGTGTTTCATAAATCAACTTATCTTCATTACAATATGGCCGAGAAAAGTTTTAATCGATGTTCTTTCGATACAAAATTTAAGTTTCAGATAAAGCTCAGTTTTGAAAAGGTCAGTCTAAATAGCATTTCAGTTTGGTATCGTTCAATGACCTCGCTAGACAATGGAGCAGTCGAAAAAAAGCAAGCGATTAAGAAAGGTCAGAAAGATCACGTCTTGAAAATAGCTGGTTCGATCCAAAGGTTCCAGCGATTACGATAATTAGAGGTATCGATATCGATACTTGGTGGTATCGTCCTCTGAGTTTACCTGGCGACCTGTTGCATGTCTGCCGGCTTGCTCTCTGACGTCTGCTCGCGTTTGCAGCCGTCGAACATGAAGTGGCGGAAAGGTATGCCACAAATGTCCTAGGCAGGGAGAGATTATCCCCTCGTGCCTTGTGCCGACATCCAGGGCCGAAATAATACATACATGCAATCGTGTCGTGCAAATGAATATAGGAATGGTCAGATCTTGCTCTGGGAATTCCCGGCACAAAAAAAAAAAAAGTGAGGAAAAACAAAAAAAAAAAGTAGAAAAAAAAAATGAAAGAAAGAAATACGACACGCCGCGTTGTAGGTAATATATAGCCTACATGTTGAAACACGTTTTATAATTATAAATAGCCCACAATTGCCTAAGTCATTTCGTGTTTTGTTTTGTTGTTTGTTGTTGCATTTGGAGTCCAGATGTTAGCCATAACCACCCAACAAAATATTAATGACCTGATTTAACAGGTCATTCAGTCATTCAAAATCGTTACCGTTATAAATATTTCCAATGTGACAGAAACTCGTGACACTTTGTCCGTCGTTTTCATCATCACATTCAACACTTTTTACATTGATATTTTACTTTCTCTCCCTCACAGATTTTTTTCTTTCTTAAAAAGAAATAAAAACAGACACACACACTCAAAATGTCAAGTCAAATTGTGAATTTTATGATTCAGAGAAAACAAATTATATATAGGCCTATATAGTCTTTTTAAAAAGTCGAATGTGATGATGTGAATAGCGGACAAAGGATCACAGTCTGACATACATTGCAAGACATCAGTCTGTGTCCCAAAGGAATTTTTGTCCATTCCTGAAAGCACTGACTAGGATCTTCATTGTGGTCTGGCTGAGCTAGGTGAAGCGACGTTTTATGCTGGTCTGTCACAGGGGTTTGATTCACTAACGTGTGAGTGAGGGTTTGGGTGAGGGTTTAGGTGAGGGTTTGAGTTAGGGTTTAGATGAGGGTTTGGGTGAGGGTTTGGGTCAGGTTGAGATGAGGGTTTGGGTGAGGGTTTAGGTGAGGGTTTGGGTCAGGTTGAGATGAGGGTTTGGGTGAAGGTTTAGGTCAGGGTTTGGGTGAGGGTTTGGGTGAGGGTTTAGGTCAGGGTTTGGATCAGGGTTTAGAAAAACATCAGATGATTGCGTCTACATTGCGCTTTTCAATACAGTGATATTATGAAAAGTAACACAACGATGAAATCTAATGGCTTTAAGAATTTCAAGAACCAGATCCGTTTACCATTAACAACCTACTTTTTTGTTCATATTTCTTTTCCTTAGAATTTTTGAAAAAGAAAGAAAGGAAAAAAAAAGGAAAATGAAACGGAAGAAAAGGATAAAGTAAAGAGGAGAAAAAAAAAAAAAAAGGAGAGAGAAAAATGAAAAGAAAAGGGTACAAAAAGATAATACATCATTTTTTTTTTTTTTTTCATTTCAAAATCCGTTTGTCAAAATGGGCAATAACTCTGGAAAGATATATGATAAAAACGGAGAGTTATGGGCTCTTTGTTACAGTCAGCCTGAAAAGTTTTCATAAGTCAAACCTCGGAATTTTTCATTGACAGTTTAACAATGTTAATCTCTGCACTAGCGGAATAACTGAATATCGAAGTGGGGGGGGGGGGCGGGTTAGACCAACAAAATATTCAGATAACGTAACTGATGCTTCAATATCCGTTTCTGAGGCTAGTGTTAAAATAAATTTGATAAGAATTCAGTTGTGCCAAGACACGGAGATTATTCATTCCGACGTGATAATTTAACTGGCTTGATGATATTAAGTGGTCCAAATGATAAAAGGCATTTGAAAGTTTAAAGATTTAAAGTTTTCTAGCTATGACAAACACACGTGGACAGTTTAGTTATCTTGACGAGGAAAACCTCCTTTTCCGCTTGAGAGACAGATTTTAGCCATAAATAATTATGAGTATTGGGACAAGTCAATGGCTTCACTTTTGCTTAGCGTGACAACTTCTTCTACCCACCGTATTATTCCTGCTTATTTTTATTTTCTCCTTTTAATTCTTTAACATTTCGTTTTTCAAACTACAGAGATGAGAACGAACTAAAAGGGAAGCAAAGTCAAAGACATAAACTGATTTTTTTTTTTGTTTGATAAAATTAGAATGAGCTGTAGAAAAACATAATTAAAAAAAAAAATAGAATGAATCGATGATTTTTTTTTTCATAACAAATTTTTTTAAGGCCTTGTTCACATTCTAGTCTTTAATGTCCATGAGAAACGCCGCCATTCTTTCTTGATCTAATATGGAAGGCTGGAAACAATTCAGCTAAACTGTGTGTCTGTCTGTCTGCTGTCTGACTCTGTCTGTCTGTTTGTCTGTGTGTGTGTCTGTCTGTCTGTATGTATGTATGTATGTATGTATGTATGTATGTATGTATGTATGTATGTATGTCTATCTCTGATTGTACTTCTGTGTATGGGACCGTCTGTCTGTCTGTCTGTCTATCTCTGTTTGCATATGTGTATGCGTCTATTTGTCTGTCTATCGGTGACTTTTTTTTTTTTTTTTGCCCTGCTTACTGTAAAGACAGGGTTTTAGACTGGCTTCCCTTTAAGCCAGCGTCCTACCTTCCTTCACCTACCCCCTCCCCTCCGTGCACCCACTCATCACAAAGGCATGCCATGACGCCACTGGGGGGGGGGGGGGAACTGTTTAGACGAAACATGTTGAGAAACTCGCGAGGGCCTCAATGACAGACATCAGACAGACTTGCCTGGCTTTCCCACAGACAATAGTCAGACATGCTCTTGATCAGACAAACAGAGAGGATCCTCCCGTGGCCACTTAGCCAAAGGGCCAAACATCTTGGAACCAAACGGAAAACAAAGACGGAGAAAAAAGAAAACAAAACAAAAGTCGCAACACCATCTGTATCTTTGACCTACTTTGATAGAAGGAGTCTTTCCCTGGAGTAAATATCAAGGCGTCCGAGCAAAAAGGACGATTTAATTGTGTGATCTCTCATTTTGCTAATATCGTCAGCAGAATATGATTTAGAAAGACCAAGGGATATTGTAAACCTATTGCATGTGACGTAGAAATCCCACAGTTTGCCATAAGGTCAGCAAATTCAAAATGGCAGACGCGGCAGTAAACAAGCACAATGGATATTCTACAGAAGGTGGAAAGCTGTACTTAAGTGGGGTGTCTGTGTGTGTGGGGGGGGGGGGGGGAGGAAACAAGGGAAAATAGCAAACTCTGTGACTGCCATCTTTGTCTTTTCGATTTAGATTACACTAATTTTGGCGCAAATGAGTTGACAGAGATATGCACAGGGACAAAATTTGCAACTTTTCTGGGAAAGACGATATATCGACACAGTTACTATCTTTAGCAAAGTCAAGCAAATTATCTAGTTTAGAGTATAAAAGAAGCCAAAAAATCGGCATTTGTAATAAAGCGGTCAAATAGTTTTTGTCCGTGGAAGTTAGTTTTGTGTGTCATTTTTCGTACCGGACAAAGCCCACAGAGAGCTTCAATGTGTCGTTCACAGAGACCGTGCTATTAAAAGTTAACCACCTCTAGTTCAACTGAGTATTTATAGAGTATCTCTAATTTGATCATAAGGGATGCTCCTCCCCTCCCCCCCCCCCCCGCCTCCAAACACACCCCAAATCTTTTTCTCCTTAAAAAATAAATAAATAAATAATGCAAAATGCATGTATTTCTGCTTCACCCTTGCAAAATAGTCGCAGATGCAAAGGTCAAAACAGAATGAAAACAGTGTTCTGTCAAAGTTGGTTAGATCTGCACAGTGTTCGGAAGTGATGAGTCGACAAAGACCGTGTGAGGGCCTCCTCTCGATATGTGTGCGGAAATCGGGAGGGCGAAGGATTGCCGAGGAGTTGTCGAGGGCTTGTCTAAAGGTCGCCGCAATGTGTGTTTAGATCAGGTGTAATTAACAACCAGGCCGATGAAGTAAAACATCTCACAGTTGCTCTTACAAACGTATATCCAACCTTAGACCGTTAAGGCCAGGGTTCTCAAAGTTGGCGGTATCTCTAACAAACTTGTACCCAACCTTGGACCGTTAAGACCAGAGTTCTCAAAGTGGGCAGTACCTCTAACAAACGTGTACCCAACCTTAGACTGTTAAGACCAGGGTTCTCAAAGTGGGCGGTACCTCTAACAAATTTGTACCCAACCTTAGACCGTTAAGGCCAGGGTTCTCAAAGTGGGCGGTACCTCTAACAAACTTGTACCCAACCTTAGACCGTTAAGACCAGGGTTCTCAAAGTGGGAGGTACCATCACCTGAGGAGTAATGAGAGCTTCCAAGGGGTAGGTGACAGGTTTAGGGGTGCTGGGGGGGGGGGGGGTTTAGGTTGGCGGTGGGTGACTGGAGAATAGTCAGAAGATAGGACAATGTCATATTATAAGTGGAGCATAATCTGGTCCCTTCTCGCACATTGCTCTCCAGCAAGTTGCATAGAATCAACGACAAACTACATGTGCATTGAAAAAAAAAAAAAGACTGTTCTGAAATTCTGTTCTTGTTCTGTAACTAATTGAATCGTTTCGTTTATATCGACTTTACTAAGATTAGATCATACTTACTTACTTATCCGAACCAGCGGTCATTTGAGCTTTAGCTCTTCGACCTGACGCTATAGAAAAATATATGTATGTTTTCTTCAGTTGTTGAGGGGTTGAGTACAAGGTGTTCCAGAGATCAGGTTGGGAAGGGAGATATTCTTTGCGGAGGTCTTCGAGCGCTGCACATTCGCATAGTAGGTGATGTGTTGTTTCATATGGTGAAGATTAGATCATAAAATCTAAAACTTAGGGAGGTGTGCAAGAGAAATCTGAAATGAATTCTCTGTGCTGTGGGGCTGTGCAAAAGGTCTGGGGTTCCGAGTGGGCAGTAGTCCCATCAGTTTGAGAACCATTGCATAACGGCGTGAAAGAACAGATGGGTGCCAAAATGAGCTATAAGATGATGGGTGAGGAAGAGAGAGTGGAGTGGAGGTAGGAAGGGGGCAGGTGAGGGGAGAATTCTTGAAGCTATTATTAGGAGATCGTTGTACTCAGTCCTATTACTTCCCCTTACCAGACAAAAGAGGGATTGAACAAACAGTGTAAAGAGGGAAAAAAAATCACTTTTGCGCCCTTTGCTTGAAACATACACCATGAAAAATTCCGAAAAAAATATGATGTAAAAAGAATGTTTTCTTCTCATTGTTAGAATTTTATCAATTTTTTTTTTTTTTTGGCAATCAGTCGTTCGAATGCCAAACAGTAAAAGGATTTTTTCCTCTTTACATTGCTTGCTTAACACATCTTTTGTCTGGCAAAGGGAAGTAAACGTCTTG
>JBCAUA010105594.1:0-10146 GCA_038406235.1 Peronia verruculata
ATCTATCTATCTATCTATTTGTCTGTCTGTCTGTCTGTCTATCTATCTATCTATCTATCTATCTATCTATCTATCTAACTGTCCCTGTCTGTCCAACATCTGACCTTCTGTCAGTGTATCTGTCTGTCTGTTTGTCTGTCTGTGTATCTGTCTGTCTATCCGTTTGGCTACCTACCTCTCTGTCTATCTGTTCATGCAGTAAATAACGAAGTTAACCTGTTTTCACTGTAACAAGAGGCTTCTGTTAACTTCTTTTTGTATTTCTTCTGAAAAAAAACCAACATTGTTAATGATACCTTCCTCAATCATTTTCTCATAACACAACAGCAGGGTTGTTAATATTGACAATCTTTCACATCTGCATAGATAAATCAGCTTAACAATCTCGCCATCTGACCACAGATAGATTGGGTCACTGATGACATTCTGGCATGTAAATAGCATCACGTGACATTCATGACGTCACAGGTAGAAATCTGGCATATGATAGAATGACACGATGTCATCCTGTCAACTTTTCCCCTCCCCTTCTCTCCACTTCAACATCTCCCTTCCCCGTCCTCTCCCTCCCCCGCAGGGGCCTGGGGTTTATAAACAGGTTCTCTGCTCCCACCTGCAGGCGATATAAGCCCGTCATCTGTAGGGTGTCTTCCACGGAGTGCCATCCTCGACATACCAGGGGTAACATCTCTTCTCTCTCTCTCTCTCCTTGCTCCTCCTCTCTTCTGTCCCTCTCTCTTTCCTCTCTTCTTCTGGACGTGTAAACGTATCTTTCCGTGTTTGACACAATATTGCCGTGATCGTGCTGATGTGTTGTTAAACTCCAACAAAAACAACGTATCCCCCCCCCCCCACCCCGCTTCGTCCCTTGGCTCATTCCCCTGCCAGGAGACATCATATGTTTGAACTGATTTACTTTTTCTCTGTGTCTATATCTTTATTTTGTCTATACGTGCATGCTTGTTTGTCTGTAAAGGTAGGTTTGTTTGTCTGTGTGTCTCTATGTTTGTTTATCTGTGTGTCTGTGCGTCTGTTTGTCTGTATCTGTTTTGTTTATTTATCTGTGTGTCTGTATGTTTGTTTATCTGTGTCTCTGTATGTTTGTTTATCTGTGTGTCTGTGTGTCTGTGTGTCTGTTTGTCTGTAAGTTGTATGTTCAGTGTGTCTGTGTGTCTGTAAGTCTGTGTGTCTGTAAGTTGTATGTTCAGTGTGTCTGTGTGTCTGTAAGTCTGTTTGTCTGTAAGTTGTAAGTTTAGTGTGTCTGTAAGTCTCTTTGTCTGTAAGTTGTAAGTTTAGTGTGTCTGTGTGCCTGTAAGTCTGTTTGTCTGTAAGTTGTAAGTTCAGTGTGTCTGTGTGCCTGTAAGTCTGTTTGTAAGTTCAGTGTGTCTGTAAGTCTGTTTGTCTGTAAGTTGTAAGTTTAGTGTGTCTGTATGTCTGTTTGTCTGTAAGTTGTAAGTTCAGTGTGTCTGTAAGTCTGTTTGTCTGTAAGTTGTAAGTTTAGTGTGTCTGTGTGCCTGTAAGTCTGTTTGTCTGTGAGTTGTAAGTTCAGTGTGTCTGTGTGTCTGTAAGTCTGTTTGTCTATCTGAATGCGAGCGTGTGTTTGTTTCTATGTGTCCATATCTCTATCATGTGTGTCGGCCGTAGGGTCCATGTGTCGATGTATTTTCGTGTGTGTACATCTGAACATGTCTTTATCTCTGTCTGTGTGTGCGTGCGTGTTGCTGTGTAACCATGTATGTGTTTGCGTTCTTGTGTGTGTGTGTGTGTGTGTGTGTGTGTGTGTGTGTGTGTGTGTGTGTGTGTGTGTGTGTGTGTGTGTGTGTGTGTGAACCATGTTTAGCAGATCGTGATTGTATACACTGAGCCTATGCAAGTATGTATGCATACGCTGGCCCGTGGAAATATTGCGTCATCAAACGTGTCTAAGATACTCTCTACGCATTTGTGCAGAATGGTGTAGATCTCGTGTAGGCGTACTACGTCACTATTTTATTATTGTTTGTACCGGATATGACTTAGAGAGATTGCTGTATCAACGACTAGAGGCTTATGGAGAGTTCCAGAGAGAGAGAGAGAGCGAGAGAGAGAGATAAAGAGAGAGTGAGAGGCATCTAGACGCGCCAGCATCAATATAAGAGCTCAAGCAGAGAGCGGACGAGTCATAGTGGACTCGGAATAAGACAGCATTGCGTATTATTGTTAAGCACCTACAATACATTCTGTATTGTTTCGATGTTGGAGATTCCTGTCGTTATTTCTTCACCATTGTGTGCGTCTCATCTGTATCCACCGCCTGACCGCCACCTACAACGTCACGACTAACATCCATTCAACGTCAACACCCAGAAAGTTCGTGACATCATCACACTCAGTGATATTAAGCTTTGTTACTATTGTTATAGTGGTTGTTGCTGATGTTGTTTCTATTGTTTGTGTTGGAGATAAAGTTATTGTTATTGGAGCTGTTATTGTTGTCAGTATTGGAGCTTTGTTTGTTTGTTTGTTTTCTTTTTCTGTTTATTTTCCTTGTGTCATTATTCTGTTGACGATAATGTTCTTGATGCTTTTGTTTACTTGTTTATACTTTTGTTGTCCGTATTTTTGCTGTTCGTTTATTGTTTCTTTCTCTATTAATGCTATTTTTTGTTCTAGTCCCTTGCTCTTGTAGCCGAAAAACGATCTAAGAACCTGCAAATTGACACTCCCATCTTGCTGAGATGCATTACTTGCTGCCTGACCCGCTCATGTTACAGATTGCGCACGCTTGGCTACCTCGAGATGTCAGCACTTGTGTGTTGTTGTTGCATCTGGCCTGGCTGTTTTTGTTACTGTGCATTATGGCCGTTTCTTCATCTTCTTCTTTATTTTCCTCTTCCTTCTTCCTTTACTCCCTTTCCTCCTCACCCTCCTTCTGTTTCTCCTTCTTTTCCCCTCTCTCTTTTATTTTCTTTCTTCTTTCTTTCTCCGTCTTTTCTTCATCCCGTTCTTTCTTTCTTTCCTTTTTCTTTTCATGCTTCATTCTTAGTCTTTCCTTTCTGTTTCTTTCTTTTCTTTTCCTTCCTCTTTCTCGTCTTTTCTCCTTCTCCCTCTCTTCTTCTTCTTTTTCTCATTCTCTTCTCCTTGTCTACTGTCTTCTTCTTTTTTCTCTTTACTTCATCTTGGTACTCATCTTTCTTTCATTCTTCCAATTTCCCCAATTTCATCTTTTTCTCTCCATCCTTCTCTCTCTATGTCTTTAAAAAAATGCATTTTCGCTGTTGTTGCTGCTGATGTAATTGGTATTGCCAATTGTGTGTCTGGCCAGATCTAACAGAGTAAATGTGATATCCACATGCTGGGAAGACACCATCATGCCGAACTGCACATCCAGCCCGCTTCGTTACACCAAATCTGCAACCGAGCCCAGCTCGAGGGTTTTTCCCCACAAGTGGCTCCGGGAGACAGGAAATGACGTCACCCGACGTCCATTGTCTGAGCCGTTATGTCAGCCAGAACCAAATTGATTGTTGATTGTTTTGATTGAGACGTTTGTTTTCTTCAGTGGTTGGAGAATTTATCGTTTGAATTGTTAGAAATCTTTCTGAGTTCTAAACAAAGAAATGGGTTGGGAAAAACTCTGGGAAGAGGAAGGCAATAAATGAAATGGAAGGAGAGGCTGGAAGTCGTAATGAGAGATGGAGAAAGCGCTGTGTAAACGGTTTATTCCTCAAATTTGTCAGGCCTTAAATATTGATCAAGATTGTTTGTTTCCTTGTGTTGGAGTTTAAGGGCACATCAGCGTAATCACGGCGATATTGTACAGAACACGGAAAGAGACGTTTACACGTATAATGACTGATCAAGTATCTAAAAGAAGAGAGGAAAAGTCGTCGGGGCAGAGAACATGAGCAAGAGGAGAGAGAAAAGATGTCACCTGCTATGGAAGAGGATGGCATTCTATGGGAAACATTCCACATGGGTGCTGGCTTTCCCCGCTTGCAGATGGGAGCAGAGAACCTACTTATATACCCCTGGCTCTAGCCGGGAACTGATCAAGAAACTAAGAAACTCCATAGGTATAGCACTGTGACAGTGCCACCTGAATGTGCGGAAACTACCGTGCAATGTACACTTTACAAGCCGGGAGAGAGGAGAAAAACAGACAAAAACGAGAGAATAACATTGAAAAGTGGACACACCAGCCTCTCACCGAAAATTCCTGAACATGACAGGGGATATTAGGGAAGGGAGAAGAGTTGTGAAATTGTCTGTGGTGCCCCCCCCCCCCCTCCCAGCCTCTCCCCTAAGCAGCGGAGGGTTTCTGTCAGTCAGTCAGTCAGCCAGTCAGTCAATCAGTCACGAAGGCAGTCAATCTGTCATTCATGTAGTCAGTCAGTCTTAGTCTTTCCCCTCTGTTTCTTTCTATTTCTTCCTACACCTTCTGATCTACATCTTCTGATCTACACCTTCTGAAAGGATGCCTCAATTTTGAGATGACAGAAATACGAGGATCCGCAGTTTCATCTATCTCTGAGCTTTTTGGATTAGGAATAGGAACAGGGCCAGACTCTAACTGATTGAATGCTGGGTAAACACTAAGTCCCACAATCTGACACGGCATTAAAGGTTACAAATTTCCTCTACTTTTAGCTGATTCAAAGAGACAGCGGTGACCCCTGAAAAATGTATCCCGGAGTTGACTGAAAGAAATACTAGAAAAATACTCACACCTTTGATCTCATGGAAAAGGAACGTCAGGTGCAGCATTACTGAATAAATAAGCTTGCTTCGTCTATATTTGCTTTTTTTCGCTTGGAACAGGACAGATCGGTTAGAGCCCATGTCAATGAACGGTAAACATCGTGGTAGAGATAGTGTACAGGCAGGGCTGGAATAGTCAATGGAATGTATCAGACAAGTTTTGTACTGTTGGAGTGAGCATCCCCTTCAAGACTGAAGAAATGTGGACAGTTTTGTCAATGAAGCGTACGTCTTTGGCTCTCTAACTTGTCGACGTGAAGACTCAGAGGTCTCTTCGAAATATATGGGATGATGGAAAGAACCTGACAATGGAGGAGGACGAGAGTGAGTGAGTGAGTGAGTGAGTGAGTGAGTGAGTGAGTGAGTGAGAAACATCACGGTGGTAAATAGGAGGAGAGTGAAAAGCAATAAAGTGCAAACTCTCTCAATACAATTCATCAGCGGGTTAGAAGCCACCTAAGCTCCTTAATTCCAAGAATCGACTCTACTGCATTGCGCAAAAGGCTTACGTCAGTTTCTCCCTAGTTCACAAATACACAGCTGGGTACCTTATCAGCAGAGGACTTTGAGTGGCTTAGTATTAATATGTTTCTGTCTTTTTCTTTTCCTATTTCTCTTTTTGTTTGTTTGTTTTGTTTTGTTTTGTCATGTTTCTCGTTACAAGAATATCTCACCCTTCCCCCGGGAATCGTAGCAGGAAAAAAACTTTATATCTGAACAAAAAAAAAATGTGATATAAAACTCGATATCGCCTAGAAGCACAAAAAGCTTCATGATACTTATACAAGACAAACGTAAAACAGCAGATTGCATAAGATTTATTCAATGCCTAGGATAAAAAGCAATGTAAGAGATCAGTAGTTCTTCATGCTCACTGTGTGGAATTTGCCAAATTCTGATACATTTCTCATGTAACTATAATCAAACAAAGTTTTAAGGTCAGCCCGTGTATAGGAATCCACTTTTTCATGGCGGATGATCAGGAAATAAGTGATTGGCTATACCGGTTTTTGTTGATTTTTTGTTCATTTCTTATTGTGGACAGGCAGATTATCTGCTTAGTGAATGGAAGATCGTTTTCAAGATTATCTGCCCCTCACAAAAAAGGGACGTGTAAGGGGAGATCATTTTTGGCCAGCCGTATTACTTCCCTTTGCCAGACAAAAGAGATCTTTAGCAAGCAGTGTAAAGAGGAAACAAATTCCTTTACATCTTGTCATTCGAAAGACTGGTCGCCCCCCCCCCCCCCCACCAAAAAAAAAAAAATTTATAAAATTATTACAATACGAAGAACACATTCTCCATACATCATAATTATTTTTGTTGTTGTTTTTAATTTTTCGAGGAGCATGTTTAAAGCAAGGACCTCAAAAGTGATGTTTTTGTTCTTTGTTCAATCCCTCTTTCGTCTGGTAAAGTTAAGTAATAGGACTGAGTACAACGATCTCTCATTAAATACCACATTTCTGGTCCACAAAATAAATCTTTCTTTGTCTCATTTACCCACAGACACATTCCTGAGAGAAATATAACAACCTCAGCAAATACAAAATGAAAGAAGGAAAGAACGAAGGAAAGGAAAAAAGAAAGAGAGAAAGAAAACTAAATGTCAAAATCAGATGCTCTATCATAAATCAATGAATTAATGAGTTGATTGTTAGACCGACAGATTGCAAATGTCGTACACTGCCTCATTCCTGGACTGTTTATTAAGAACGACCGTTTTTTTTTTTTGGGGGGGGGGCTTCATGGTGAGTAGGGAAAGTTGTCTATTCCTAAGCTTAGATAATGACCGAGTGTTTGGATTCTTGTTCGGTGGATTAAAGGTTAAGTCACCGGAGATTTTATCTGACTCGAGAATATCACATTTGTTTCTTTCTCCTTGTCCTTAACTGAGCAAAGGATCATAAATTCAGCCACTTATATTAGTATCCTATTGTTTATAGTTTGTTTATATATAGAATTGCATTTTGATGGTAATAACCCGCATCTAAAGACATACTGTCTGGGATGAGAATCAGATGAACAGCATGACCTGTCACAATTGTTATGCTGATATATATTGGCATTTTTCCAAGTCACACAGTGTCATAGACAGGTCACCTGTTTCGTAAGCTGTTACTATCAGTTTGCGTGTTCGTCTATAATGACAGATGCAGATCATGTGCTTTGTGATGGGCTGTTTCACATTCTATGTAATCTGTGGCCTTCATTGTCTGCCTGAAGATTAGTCTGGTCTGACATGGGTGATACACTCAGGGTGATAATAATTATGTTACTTGATGATCAGTCTCCAAGACTACTTAAGGGAGGAGGAGGGGGGTGATTTTCTAAAGGAGGATCAAAATGACATTTTTTTTCTGTCTTTTGTGTGTGTGTGTGTGTGTGTGTGTGTGTGTGTGCGCGTGTCTGTCTGTCCCTGTTTAGAGAGATTTTCATTTTTGCACCAGATCATGGACACATAATGTTCTTATGCCTAAAATATTATTTATTGCAGATTTTCGTATTTCAACAGATGGGAGTCGTCAAACATCAGCAAAAAGTCTCATCAAATAGGAGAAAAAAAAATGCATTTCCAACTCTTTTATTCTGTTCCTATTAATACCACCAACTGCTGAATTCTATATGGATTTTGTTTGGACTTCTACTGGATGGGAGACACAAGAATAACTATACATTCTGTTGTCTATTTCCAGGGCTCCGTATCCGTGTTCTGATCGGCCTAGCCTGGGGCTTCGCTCTGGTCTTCTCCATCCCTATGTTGGTCATCAACAAACTAATGCTAGTGGAGGGCAAATGGCAGTGCTGGATCATGTTCCCACAGCAATGGGTCTGGAAGGTCAGTCTGTCCATCTGTTGTCTGTCTGTCTGTCTGACTCTCTTTCTGTCTGTGTGTCCGTCTATTTGTCTGTCTGTGTCCCTGACATGTGTTTGTAGATGTAGCAACACTCCAGCTGTTTACAGAATGATGGTGGTGGGCAGGTTTGCCTGCAGGGATAATGGAAATGGAGAGAGAGAGAGAGAGAGAGAGAGAGAGACAAAGAGGTTGATAAAACAGATTGGAAAACTCATAGACAAACAGTTCTGTGGGTGAATAGTTGAAAAGTCAGCAGACAAATGACTGAATCGATCGATAGAAGGATGGATGGATGAATGAATGAATAGACAGATGGATGGGTGGATTGACGAATGGACGAATGAATGGTCGGATCGATGAAAGAATGGATGCTTGGGTAGATGGGACGGCGTGGATGGATGGATAAATTCATGGATTAATGCGAGGATAGATTCATGGATGGATGGACTCATAGATAAGTGGGTGGATGGATTCATACATGTATGGATGGGGGACCGATGGACGGAGAATGAATAGATAGATGGATGGATAAATAAATGCCTGACTAAAAGATTGAATGAATCAATCAATCAATCGATTAATCAACCACTCCATGAATCAATCAATCAATCAATCAATCAACAGCGTGGTCGATGGACAGATAGAACAGTGAACGGACAAATGAATAAATGAAAAGCCAGCTTAATGTATTGAACCATGTATAGATAAACATTGATGGACAACGAGTGAGGACAGTTGAATGATATCTTTCCACTATTTCGACCTGCAGGTACCACAACATAGCCAGCTAAAATCCATAACACGAACAATTTGTTCTTTTTACCCAGCTGTACATGACCAGCATTGCCGTCGTCCTCTTCTTTATTCCGGCCATCATCATCGCCGTGTGCTACATCATCATCGTCATTATCATCTGGAGGAAGACCTCAGTGCTACAAGGCGAAGACAGCCAGAAACCTACTCAGTTCGTCAATAACGGTAAGTTCCCACGGACACACGGACAGTCGGTCACACGAACACAGGAACACAAAATCTCTCTCTCACACACGGACATTCGGATTCCCATAGACAAGAAAACGTGGATAATATTATGAATCAATATTACAGCATTTCAAGACATGGACAGGGACCTACACATGACATGTGATTAATCATTTTCTAGAATGGGACCTGCTTTGATGATTAACATAAATAATCATAGTAATCATTGTTGTTATTGGCATTTCTCTAAGGGAAACAAATCTTGGCTGGTAAATTGTAAAAGAAAATATTAAGTAGGTTCTATAACAAAACTCGTATACGGATGCTCGGACATACAAGTACACCGTTACTCAGACACCCTCTCTCGCACACACACACACACACACACACACACACACACACACACACACACACACACACACATACGTACAGACATTTGCCCATTCAGACAGAGGAACACAAGGACAGTGACAGTCTGGTGCCCAACACACGGACGACGAACACACTCACACAAGAACATGGAGACACACGAACACTCTGACACGGCCACACGCACATCAAGCATACACACACACACACATTCTGCTGACAACAGGACACATGATCTCTCTGGATACATTAGTCTGATTGTCTGATTGTCTGTCTGTCTGTCTGTATGTCTGTATGTCTGTCTGTCTGCTTATCTCTCTGCCATGATGTCCTCATCAGAGGAAACCATTACTGCAAAATGTCTTATCCGACCATGTTTTATGGAATAACATTGCAACAAAAGCATGAAAGCTGGTACAAGGAGCTTTGAAATAAAGAAGATCATTGTCCATATAAATTATAAACTTGAATTTCTCTGACCTGAACGATTGAATTCCCTGGAGAACCTGATTTATAGTTGACTCAATATTGGTCAGAATCAAAGGTTTGTGCCATCAGACTAGTTCCTTTCTAAAAACCCAACATGTTCCCAGGTTTCTGTCTTGTAGAGCCATTCATAACCATCTTACATTAAATGTACAGCTGGGATATTAAGGGTTAAGACAGAATCTGGGCTTATAGACCTTATTTGACATACAGGATGCAGTAAGAGTGTGGTTTTAGTTTACAGAGCGTTCGGCCTTTTTCTCGACGATCACTGTGCCAGTAAACCCGCTTTTCAGGCACCTACAGGCGAGACAACTTGTCGGTAGATAGCTGATAGGTCTTAGCAGAATGTAAGGTAAAATGATCAGTCTGAATTTTGTATCAATGGACTTATTTCTAAATTTGGCGGTATACGCTAGGTGGTAATGGACCCTCCGTTCATAAGACAGAGCCGAATGATCACATAATGGGCTGCAGTCGCTTGCCTTATTTACGTCATGAACTCAACTGACGTGTGAACAATAGGGTTAATCAATATCCGGGGGAAATTACATCAACTCATGACCGTGGCCTAAAACTTTTCGCTATGACTGACAGACTTAATTCATTTTAAATCTACTTAGCCTAGATATTCTCCAAATAATAAAAGTAGGGAGTAGCATTAATGATTTTAAATTACGGAGGAAAAGCCTGACCTACTTCCGGTAGGGGGT
>JBCAUA010105605.1:0-10146 GCA_038406235.1 Peronia verruculata
AGAAAGAAAGAAAGAAAGAAAGAAAGAAAGAAAGAAAGAAAGAAAGAAAGAAAGAAAGAAAGAAAGAAAGAAAGTACCTGCCTACCACAAGTTAATTTAGCTGTCTCTAGTGCAAACACTTCCTGCCATCACATGTTTGCCACAAGCTGCAAAACTCATCCCTGGGACTCCATTTGCCAGAAACTGCCTGCTGACTCTATTTCCTACCCCATAAAACACAGCCACTTTTATATAAGGACTACCAAAAAACCACTGCTCACAGCCAAACCTGACTGCCGCTCTACGTTCCAACCTCTCTTCGGCATCAGTCATGTTGCTCAACTGAACAAGATAAAGATCTGGCCCTTCTTATAATCGTGCTCCCCACCCAAGCTCGTCCGCGCTTTCACTCGAAAAATCTGATACAAGAGAGAGCTATGTTTGTTTAATTCACCGGGCACCTTACAGAGGGCGTTAATTTTCAGCGACCGCGTCTCGTTATTTTGACGCTATTTGCCCGTCAGGCCGGGTATATGTCTATGCGTCGCAGAAATTGAAACCTTCGGCGCAACAGTGTTGTTTTAAGATTTCTAACGTTCTATTGTCCACTGGTGGTGGCTGCGATCCGCGTTTTCTTCAGACTTGTTATTGTTGGTTTATAGCACAATTTCTCTGCAGCCTCTTCTCTAAATGTTGGTGTAACAGGAGATAATGACGAGGCGATGTGGTGTTTGGATTGTGTTTCCGAATAGTTAAAAGACTTGACGATTAATGCAACTCCAGGGGACCCCGATAGGTGGACAGATGAGCTATTGTACCCTGTCGCTGACGTAATGTGAGCTCAGTTCTTTACCGTCCTATCTCCATTTTTCCCATTTTGAGAAAACTGATGTTTTATATTTAGCAACTGTTTTTGTACATAGGAGATAGGACAAAATGATTTTCAAAAATATACCTGTTGGGTGAAATCGGTGAAATGACTACAGTATATGGTAGATTTACTATCCCTTTTTCACATGGCTTATATATCTCCAAATCGCCCAAAATGGAGATAGGACAACAAAGAACTGAGCTCGTGGTATGTATAACATTTTACCACGGCCAAATCACTTTGCTTTTCTTCAATTTCTCGGTAAAACGTTGGCATCACTGGCAGTGACGGATCACTTTCTAATACACAATGTATGTTGTTCTATCGCGGGTGTAAATTTTCCCCAAAAAAGATAAAAGCTGCATGCGTGTGTTTTGTACCTTCAGATGTAAGATGGCTTGTAGGACATTGTTTGCATCATTACGTGGCAAAATCTCTTAGAAAAGAATTTTTGATACACATATTATTAAGGGATTTAAAAAGTCTGCCCTAAGCTTTCTCCTCCCCCTTCTCATGACAGGATTCGTTATCTCTGACCGTCTATTTCTCTCATGCTCTCTCTCTCTCTCTCTCTCTATTTCTGTGTTCTTCCGCCACCTCTTCAAGCACGCTGTTATGTGTGTGTATCTCTGTCTGCCCCTCTGTCTGTCTCTTTCTCTCTCCTTTTTTTTTATCTCACTCACAGTATCACTATGCACTGTTTGTCTCTCCCTCTAAATAGTCATCTTTCCATCATTTGTTTTCTTTTGTTTCTTCACTTCTTCCTTTTCACTCCCTTTCACTCCTTTTCTCTTCATTCTCTCACCTCTCTTTCTACCCTTCTCTCAATCTTTCATACACTATTACTTTCACACACACACACACACACGCACGCACTCAAGCACGCACGCACGCACACACACACACACACACGCGCGCGCACGCACGCACGCACGCAAGCACGTACGCACACACACAAGAAAAATACAAAGTTATCTCATTGTAAGCCCATTTCCTTGAAAATAGTCACTGTCCTTTTTTACCTCCCCCCTCCCCCTCCACCCTTTAGGACCACACAGTGAGACTACCTGACTGTCAGATAGACCATCTGTCTGTCAACCTGTCTAGATTAACCCTTCGTCCACCAGTCGATCTGACGCCTACACATTTATCAATAGTTACCTTTCTATTACACGTCTCCATATCGCACCACCTGAGATATTCCAGATTCTATTCCAAAATTAAGTGTCTCTTCTGTGCTATCTCATTCTGTCCATCCCCTGTGGATCCAGGGACCAACTCCCTAACAGAAACTTCAAAATGAGGAGTGTTTTTCATCAGCTTTACATTAGCTTTTTTTATTTTTTCAGGAACATTTATGGCTCTTGAACAAAAGGCGGAAATAAAAAATTTAAAAAAAAAATATGCAGGCTGCAATTAACTTCCTAACTAATAATAATAATAATAATAATAATAACTAAAGCTAAAAGCTACACTTGAGTAATAAAAGCGTGCTGAATGCAAGCTGTGAACTTTGTTTTAATATTTCTTAAACGCCAGAGTTTTCTGTTTACAAATGCTAAATGCGCATAAGATTGCGCTATTCAGGATATGGACCAAAGCTGTTAATGTCCATTTTGTAATATTGGCTAAGTTCTAGCGAAATCTGATTCGCAACCTAAATCAGACTTATATTCAAGTTTACTTTTGAAGTTCATAGTTTAGGTTGAATTATGTACATTTATCATTCGAGTAGGTTATATCCCATTCCACGTTTGCTATACAGATCACCACTCCAAGTATTGGCTACAAATCTAAGTTTGTTGATTATTTTACCAGTTCATTATTGCACGGGTCAGGGATCCCCAGACAGAACAACAATAACAACACACGTAACGCTGCATTCTCTTCAAGCCAATCTATACTCTTGTTGCTGAGCCCTCGACTCTCTCTCGTGACGGCAGAGCTTTGAATTCACGAAGCAGACAGAACTTACCCAAGTGGCAAATTTAAATGAAGATTTCCGCATGAGCGCGTAGTGAGAGATTTGAACCCGGAGTGAATCACTGTAAGCCTGTATCAGACTACAAGGCGTAACGGTGTCGTAAAGCTAAGAAACTTTATACCTCAGGTTTGTTCAGTACATATCAGATCGTTGAGGGCAAATTGAATTCTGTGTTCAGTTCGCTTGACTTTCATCTGGATCGAGCAAAAACTTTGAAAATGACACTAAGCAGTCTTTGTGCAAAGAGCAAGACAGATAATGAAGGTGGGAAGGGACTTTTACAAAAGAAAGAAAGAAAGAAAGAAAGAAACAAACAAACAAACAAAAGAAAACGGATATCAGAATATGCAGAGATCAGAGGAAAACTGAGTCGATAGATAAGAGAAATATGAGAAGAAGGGAATGGAAGGAAAGAGAAAATGAAGAGAGGGGGAGATGATGGGGGGAGGGGGAGACTAATATGGAGAACAAAATGGAAGGCAACAGTAGAATGACTTAAAACACGATAAATGAAAAAAAAAAAAAAAAGGGAAAGAAAAGAAAAGAAGAAGAAGAAGAAGAGGAAGAAGAGGCCAAATAAATAAATATATAAAATAAATGAATAAAAATTAAATAAAATAAATAAATAAAATATAATAAATAATAATTTAAAAAAAAAAAAGGTCAGAAAACGGAAGGGGAAAAAGAAAGAAGAACAAGAAGAACAGAAACAACAACAACAACAACAACAATAACAACAACAACAACAACAACAACTCCAGAAACAACTACAGCGAAAACAACATGAATAACAACTACAGCACGAGGAGGGGAAAAAAGTAGAAGAAAGAAAAAAGAAAAAAAAAAGTATTCAATCAAACTAAGATATCGACTTACCAAAGCATGTAAAACACACAGAAAACACAAAACTCATTTCAACGTATCCATTCTACGAGTACCAATTACTAACTACAGCAGTGCTCATCCACCATCCACTACAGCACCCACAAAGATCAGGTGTATCAATCTAACTGTGGACAAAGCATGTCACAAATGTATCCATCTCATCCACTGGTAACTATCCACTGGTTAGTCCGGATGTGCAAAATGAAGGCGAACTGTCTCGGAAACACACAACGTCCGAAATCCAATTTACCAATCACAAAACGGCCAAATCCTCTTGCAAATAATGCACTGGGTTCATAATACCACAGTCACCACCCGAAGTCATGAAAAAGCAACGCATCAACTACCAACTCTCTGTTCTATTGTTATTTGCCTACTTTTGACACGACAATTTATTGGTGTACTATAAATCCCCATGGGGTCCTTAAAAAAAAAAAAAAAGTCAGGGTGTAGGGAGGGGGAATAATCATAATCTATTTCATACCGGATAGTCTCCCTCTCCCTTCCCTGATCAAACAGTGTAAATGCGAATACGCGCGTTTTCTGGACAGATCTAGTTCATTTAACATGCAATCAAAACCGAGAGACTTTAGAGTATTTTGAAGAATCGGTTGTAGCAATATTTCAGTCAATATTACAATGCTCCTAATCTCCCTTTGGCTTACAATAATGCTACTTTACTGTCAACATCAAGATCAAGTTGTCTATAAATTTTATGTTATTTGCTTTTCTTGAATTGTTTAGCCTGTTGCCGGTGAGACAGGTTTATTATATTTTATGAAATAATGATAATCATGATAGTGATGCTCATAATAATAATAATAATAATAATAATAATAATAACAATGATATTGAAAAAGGCACCCAGTTAAAGATAGACCGGTAACAATGACGATTCATAAAGAAACACAGCTCCAAATATTTAGAGAAAAACTAATGATGTAATTATTTGCTGAAGATAAGGAAACTTCAGTACACTTTGTCCGTTCTACCTGTGCAGCTGTTTTAAGATATGGCATCATGAACAATAATTCGTAAATCTACGTGAATAAACCTGCCAAGAGCCTTTAGGAACGCAATAGTCAGTTTTGATTATCGATAACAAAAACTTGATATGAGTTGCCTTCGTTATAATTCTCTCTCTCCTCCCCCCCCCCTTTCTTTTTCTCGCCCACCCTCCTCCTCCACCTCCTCAGCAGCCGCAGCAGCAGCAACAACAATAACAACACCTACAACAACAACAACAACGACTACAACAACAGTAGCAACAAAAGAACAAAGCCTACGACAGAAAAAGAAAATATAGACACATGACACCAATATTTACAATAATCTATCATAATTAATCATAATCTACTTCACACCACATAGTATACCTTTCATTTCTCTCGTCAAACAGTGTAAAACTAACTGTTCGAATCTTTCCACATACGGTGTTTTCTACCGAGATACCTAACGATATGGATATCCCATAAAGATTACACTCGTTCTTCGTTTAGATATGTAAAATGATTAAACTTCCCGCCCCCCCCCCTTTGCCCCCCCCCCTTTTTTTTTAACCCAGGCCCGTCGCCGCTAGGTCGGACAATTTGACGGCTGTACCCAGGATCTTTGTTGGCCGACCCGATAGAGCGGTATGGTTTCACAGGGCAACGCAGTGCAAGAGAGAGGTTATCGGTGACGGGAAACACCTCGGGTATCGCTGGAGGCGAAAAAAAAAAAAATCCACTTTCATTTTCTTATTTTTAATTATGTTTCTATCTACTAAATTTTCGTGAGGCATATTCGAGTATTTGATACTTTTGAGTATCCATGGAATCGAAGAGAAATAATGTAATTTATAGCTATAGATGACAACCAGGCGGCACCAGAATCTACAGTAATTTCTCTCTTTTTGAGGGGGTTGGGGGTTGGGGGGTGGGGGTCAATATTAACAGTATGATAACTATAAAAATAACAACAACAACAACAAAAGAAAACAAGAAAAAGAGTAGAAAGTGATTCACATAACTATCTAAAAGACTCTACTCTATAAGATATCTATCAGGTATTCGAAATGCTATAGCAGTAATGACTACTGGTATTTAGCAAGATGGAGTGTTCTTCAGGAAAAACAAACAAACTAACAAACAAAACAAATACGTAAATACAATCATCATTTGTTGCTGTTGTCTTCCCTACAATTTAAAACAAAACAAACAACAACAACAACAACAACAAAATTAAAAAATAAATAAATAAACATGTTTGAATTAATGAAAGAGGATCTAAATCAGTTCATGATTCGGATTGGATTCTATCAGCTGATCTCAGGACTTTCGATAGACCGGGAGTCGTGAGGTACAAGATATTCCAACAAGTAAAATGTGGACCTGACCCCTGACCCTTGACCCCCCTGATGTCATGACCTTTCATTCCCTGAACTACGCAGGAGCGGAGGTATGTCGCTGAAATACAGGCTGACAGGCAAGTACCCAGGGACCCCCTGGGGGTGGGACGGGAACAAAAAGATGAACAGGATGACGGAACAATAGTGAACATAGGGGTGGGGCTGTGTTCATGTTCTGTTCACGTTATCAAGATTTCGTAGATGTTAGGGGAACAGTGGGCGGGATCCCGAAGAAATGGGTGGAGGGCCGGGGCGGGGTGGGGGGATGAGGACGGGAGGGGCGGGAAACTTTCATGAATTTTTTGACGCCGTTGTAATAAAATATAAGGAACAGAAGTAAGACAGAAAGAAGGAAAGAGACAGAGAGGAAAAGACAAAGAATGGCAGAAAGAAAGAAAGAAAGGAAAAGAGAGAAAGGAACAAAAGAAAGAAAGAAACAAACAAACAAAAGAAAGAAAGAATCTAGAAACAAACAAAAGGAAGAAAGAAAGAAAGAAAGAAAGAAAGAAGGCAAAACAAAAGACATAAAGGAAACAAAAAAATAAGAACGAACGAATGAAAGAAAGAAAGTAAGACGAAAGAAAGAGAACGAAAGAAGACAAATCTCAGCAGAAAAAAGAAGAAAAAGGAAAGAACAAAGAAAGAACGGGAGAAAGAAAGACAGAAAGAGTGAATGACAAAAACAAAAAAAAATAACAGAAGAAAGAAAAAAGTAAAAAAAAACAAAGAAAGACAGAAAGAAAGAGACAAAGAGAGACGGAGAGAAAGAAAAGGAAAAAAGTGAGAAAGAAAGGAAGAAAGAAAAGATGAGAAAAAAAAAAAAAAAAAAGTAAAGAAGAAAGTAAAGAAATTTTCAATAAATTTTGACGTCCACGAACGAAATTGGAGTTGACTTATGACAGGCGAGGGCACGGGATGCAGACAGGCTGGTGACTGGAGTGACTCTTCCACCTCCCGCCTCCCCTCTCTCTCTCTCCCTTCTTCTTTTACCTCTCAATTTTCCCCCACATAAGCCATATTCCTTCTCTCCCCCTCTACATTCTCTCTCTCCCTTTCACAGCACTGTGTTATGACGTGTTTTTAGTTTAGTATGATTCAGTCTCATATTGATATGTGAGTTAGTGAGAAACGTATTTCTTACTTTGGTATTATTTCCTACCTTCTCTTTCTTCCTCATTGTATGCCTCTCTGTTTTTGTCTCTCCTCTCTGTCTGTCTGTCTCTCTGTCTGTCTGTCTGTCTCTCTCTTTCTTTCTTTCTTTTTTTTCTTTCTTTCTTTCTTTCTTTCTCTCTTTCTTTCTTTCTTTCTTTCTTTCTCTCTCTCTCTCTCTCTCTGTGAGTCTCACGCACTCATAACAAACACGTACAAACACACAATCTCATTCTAAGATCCATCCCATCACAGCTGGTACGATTAACCCATAGGTCGTGGTCCCCTGCTCTCTTCTGCGACTCTGCCAAGCTGAGACCTGTCCACTCTTTGATGTTACAAGTCCGTCCTCTAGATCTGTCTTGTCTTCTTTTACCCTCACCTCCGCTGTTTCTTCTCACAGGGTTATTTTCTCCAGATGGGAACTTCTTATGATGTCATACTATCCTAGTTTTCTTGTTTTTACTACAGTTAAAAGATCCTGGCGGGGATCAACAACCTGGGGTATTCCCCGCACATCGATGTTCAGTTCTTTGATATCAGATATCGCAGACAAGGATTTGTTTTTTTCAGTATATCATGTAATAAACATGTCCTCAATAAATGTTCAAGCTCTCGCTCCCCAAAGAGTTAAAATGTTGACAATTACCAGAACCACTTGGCCGTGAGTAAGGGGTTAACACGTGTAAAATTCAAGTGAGGAAAACATCGAGGTAACTCTGTGTGGACCAGTGTCATTCCCCCCGCTGTCTCTTATCTCCCCTTGGGCTGGTTCCAGGGAGATAACACATGATTGATGTCCCGCTTCTCTGTCTTCTCTACTTCCTTTTTTTTTTTTTATTCCCTCTTTTCTATTTCCTTTCTTCTCCTCTTCGTCTAGCCATTATTCCAATCTTCGATCTCTGCGATTGTTATTATAATAATATTTTTTCTTCCTCTTTCTTCTAATTTCTCTTTCATTTCTCTCTTTCTTTTCGTCACCCCCGTTTTCCAGTCTTCTTTTCCTTTTCTTTATTTCTTGTATTTTTCACATTTCTCAACCTCTTCATTTTCGTCTTTGTTCTTCTTCTGTCTTTAACCGATCCTCTCGTTCTTCAAACGAAAATCAGTATATCGAATGATAATAACGATAATGAAAAGATCGGCCCTAGCAAATCAACTGCTGGCACAAAAAGTCTGACAACTTTCAGCTCATATTAAAACTTTGAAATGTCCACCCTTTTAAAACATTTTCATTGGTCTACTTCGCTACAAAACACTGAAGCTGGCGCAAGTTTTTCATTTTAATATTAGATTTATTTCTTTTTTCATTTCATTATAACTTGTTGATTTTGCTCTTGTTGCAGGAGTGCACAGCGCGGAAAGCAAGCCGTGCTTCTAGCAGTGCAATGGTGCATAAACTATGAGCAGGTGAAGTGTATTTTATTATACGTAACACATCATTTGCTATTTGCTTTTGTGTTAAATGTAGCAGAAGATTTCTAAAGTTTTCACTAAAGATTTGCTATACAAACAGTTTAGCCGTTTGTGAAAATTCTACAAATACAAACACACTTCAAACGGTTAGTCATTTATTTCCAGCGAGCGCAACATTTTTCGCTTATTAATCAGCCGAGCGCTGCCAGGCGAGACGATTGTTTGAGAAACTTGACACAAAAATCCACGACTTACAGCCGCTTAAAACGCCATTTAACCATGAAACGCCAACTTAAACTATCGTATAATGGAGGCAATTTATAAGAGAACGGGATTAAATAGCTTGGCGTTGAAGGATTAAAAGTAAACATTGCCAAGAATGAGACGGTCTTTGAGTGTCTTCGGCGAAAGGAACGCGTAATTACCCGGGTTGATGTGTACATAGTCTTTACTTGCCCTATCAAGCGGAAGGGATAGGATTTCCCTCCAACCAAAGACCTATCTCTGCTACCTATCTGAAATGTTTATCTGGCTGATGGTAGCATTTTATCATCGGGCTAGAAGTTGCTTGGTACCTACCTATCTCTCTTGGTACAGAGAGACATTTTGTGCAATGCCAGAAGTGAACTATCTGGCGTGGGTTTCGTCAACTTCTATGTCATCTCTTACAGAAAAAGTCATTCTTTCAACATTGTACAAGGAAGTCATTGTTTTCATTTAAGCTGGGCCGTTAACAATTTGGAGCTCCAAAGAAAAGAAGAAAAAAAAAAAATAAAAAAGAGAAGAAGAAAAGGTGTTGGGGGAGGGATGGGGGGGGGGTATAGGGGTGGACTCTCCTTTGGTCTTTTTTGCAGTCTTTCTACTTTCTTTCTCTTTCTTTGCATCGGTCTTTTTTTTTTCTTTCCTTTTTTCTTTTTTTTTTCTTCTTTCTTTCTTCTCTCCTACACTCGAAAAAGGTGTCAAGAAGGACATTTTTTTTTTTCTCTCATACACACGTAATAAAATATTTCAGAAAAAGTTTATTAAGAAGGAGGTCCAAAATGTGTACTAGCCCCTGGTTGCAAAAGTACAATAACTACTATTCTGACTATCATGTTACTGACACGCTGAGTTCTGTGGATACGACCTACAATGCTAAGTGTTTTTTTCTTTCAGCAAAAGCCTGGAAATTCCCGGCAGAGTGTTTGTACCCCACTGCTTAAAACAGAACTCTTACTGATCTTTGTTACCACTCCACACGAGATCCGAGAACAGTGTCACTGGTCCCGTGCATTTTTATGTTTTTCTAGATCAGTTGTGGTGAACAGTTTGCAATGTTTGTACCCTCCTACTAAAATTAAACTGGGATTTCCAGCCGTTCGCTTGGTCGGAACAAATCTATTAGATCGCACCCCCCGGGACGCAGTGACTCAATGGGTATGGCGTCTGCTCATGGAGCAAAACAGGCCGGGATCGAAACGCGGGTTCTGCATC
>JBCAUA010105648.1:0-22743 GCA_038406235.1 Peronia verruculata
TTGTTGTTGTTGTTGTTGTTGTTGTTGTTGTTGTTGTTGTTGTTGTTGTTGTTGTTGTTGTTGTTGTTGATTTGTTGATTTGTTGTTGTTGATGTTGTTGTTGTTTGGAATACTCTAATGCTGCTCAAGTCAAAGGGACCCAAATATCACTTAAGCTTCAAGGTCTTGAGAGAAAAAAAAGGATATTCCGCCTTTGATTATGTATAGCTATGTTTAAACCTCTGAGATTGGTTGTCAACCAACAGTAGAGCCTATCATGCTAGAAAATGTCGCAACTACGTGGGAATCTTCTACAGATAAGCGGTCATTAAGATAGATCATATTGTCCCCTTATCGCTTCACACTTGATAAAACTGAGCAAAGGAATATTCCTGCGAACTTGACTTACTTTTCTCGTCTCAGCGAGCCACGCCACTATTCTTTTATATGCTCGTAAATTTTCCGAAATGATTTACCCTTTCATTTCATATCTAAGTCCCTAGGGGTTTTGTTTTTTGCTGTATCTCCGTATTTTATGGTTTGAGAGGAGGGTAAGATATCTGAAAGCGCTATCATAAAGCGAAGGTGTTATCACAAATGATAACTCTCCGCTTGCTACTGAACTTGTGGAAATCAGTGAAAATTTTAGTTCGATCATAAAACACTGACGAAACTGGGGAAAGACAATGAAATTTGACGTTCTAGATTACAAAAAAAAAAAAAAAAGGAAAGAAACAGTGGCAAAAGAAGTAGCTAGGCTTTGACCCTTTGTGGTATAGACACTGAGTTTTAAGGGGAAAAGACAAATCACAAGTTTACAAGACATAAAAAAACAAACAAACAAACAAACAACAACAAAACAAAACAAAAAAACGAAAAGCTCATCTTTTTTGTGTATCCATCAGCCACTGGAAGTTTTATCTTATGTCGACCAGAGTGGAAACTTTATTCTTAGTAACAAAGCTCGGCGAGCTAGTTTGTACTTAACAGTCGTTTTAATGTGAAACAATAGAACATCTTTTGTAGTCTTTCTTTCCAGGAAACATCAGGCATTAGGTCTTTTTTTTTTTTTTTTACACTAAAGATTCCCATTTTCTGCCTTAATCGGCCTACAAACGTTTTCTGTTTCACTTCGCTCGTGATTAACTTCTATATATATGCAATATCAATATGTGAATGAATGAAAGGATAAATAAATAAATAAACAAATAAATAAACAAATGTAAAAACAAATAAAACTGAATAAAAATAATAGCAAACAAATAAATATACATGTATTTATTGACTTTCAAGTCATCAAGGACATGAATCTGAGAAATATGATAACATTCTAAACGTGATGACAGTTGTAGTGATATCATCCATATTGCAGAAGAAACTGTAATACCATTCAGAAAAGTAAGAAAATATAGGAGGAAAGTTACCCCGTGAATTGTTATTCATTTTACAAGTTTCTTTAGTGCAGGAATGTGAAAACGAATTCTGGCCATAATTGATAAACAATTACGATGTATAATCTCACCTAAACAAACGCTTACTTTGTTAGGAAAACTGAACGACAACAAGAATAAATAACAATAACAAAACGGGCCTTGAATCCACAATCTCCGATTGACAGTCATTGTTACAAATGGAAGTCATGATCTTGATACCGAAGTCGGCCATGGTGGATAAGATTCTTTGATTGAATGTATCAACTAACGCTATACGGCAACAGCTAACCTATTGCTACCAAGAGCTATTACTGAAAATTTATTGCACGATTTGTCCACCTAATCTTTGTCCTCGGTGATTTCATAGATTAGCTGCAGCGATTAACAATATTGTTTCAGATTTACGTAAATCGGGTTAGATGCACGTGTAATTGATGATTTAAAAAAAAAAACTGCGGAGATTTTCGATCTAATTCTTTTGCTTACTTCAGATTGACTCAAATGATAGTTTTGAACGAGTTGGAATTAGAGGCACGGAGACAAAGGCTACTTTCAGCCCCAAACTTGTGCTGGCATTGAGTAATGCCATAGAAATTCAAGATTATATCGAAAAAAGCATAATAATTTCTAAGCCTCAAATTCGATTCCTTCAGCTATGGCTCTTAAACCGGCCTTTGGCATCCACAATGTTACTTTATTACTTTTCTGTTTCTGTTGCTATTATTTTTGCTTAAGAATTTTGAATCAAGTTGTCTGAATGGTCTAGTTTCTTCAATTAGAATCACTTCCTAATTATTCTCCTATCATTTTTCAACACCTGTTCACCGATATTAATTTCTGTCCCCACTTACGGGCATTTGGCATCAACGGTATATGAGATATTTTCTCCTCAGGATTACTAGCCATCTAACAGTTGGACTGACAACGATAATTGTTAAGAATATCACAGCAACAAAATGTCGGCTGGTAAAGATATTTTACCAAGTCATCGTCAGACAAAGAAAATCATGCATTTTTTTTTTTCCTTGAGATCTGATAAATTGACGTCAACTTATGTGACAAACATCTGAATCCCTGACAGGCAACGCCTTGTGTGCTTCCCAGAAAGATAAGAGCATTTATAAATATAAGTGTCTCGTTTGGGCCAGTCGGGTTGTAGTAGATTATGAAACGCTTGGAGATTGTGTTTATGCTATTATTCCCTTTTTAATTCTGTTCCTGCCAGTGGCTACAGCATTCGTTCACGCCCTTGTTATTAAGCTTTTCTGTCGGTATAAGTCACCATAAACAATGACAAACTCCACAGTACGAAAGAAAACAAAAAAAAAAAAAAACAAACAAACAAACAAATAAAAACAAAACATAGCAAACAAAAAATAATAATAATAAAGTAAAAAAAAAAAAAGTAAAAGTACCAATCATTGACCCCTAAGACGAGAAAGTGGTTTGCCCATTTCAGACCGCGTCGCCGCAGTGCAGCGCCACTGTACTTCCCCGGATATACATCAGGTACCCGTTTTACAGATGGGTGGGTTGAGGAAAATTGTGTGTTAAGTATCTTTCCTGAGGATACACCATGCAACCGTTGCGCTTCGAACCACTGACTTCTGCTTCCAAAGGCTGCAGCACAAATCACCGAGCTAACATGCCACTCATGATTGATAATGAAGATGACAATACAAATAAAAATAGAAGTTTGCTATTGTTGGTACATGTATCATTATTTTTAATATTGTAATTATTTACCAATGATAATAATAAATACGATTGGGGTGGTGATTATGATAATGATGATGCTTCTGATGCTGATGATAACTGATGCTGTGGCTATGATAGCGTCAATAGGGCAAAGAGCGGCTGAGACGGTGTAGTGCACAAAAGAAACAAAGAAGAAATCTTAACAAAAGAGAGGCGTTTATAGAATTCCTCTACATGATTGACATAAAGCAATGCAGCACAATGACATAAATAACAATCTCGCCAAAATATGTCATGGTTTACTGCTGTGATAATGGTGAAATATCTGGGATAACTAGAGCCTCGTCTTCCAATCTCCAAATATGAGACCATGACTCATCGCTGAGGGGAATAACTCAGATTGCCGAGACATGCGTAGTCCATTCGTAGAAAGATAACATCGATTTAAAACAGAAAAAAAAAAAAATTGTTGGAGAAAAAGGTTTAAATACAGAAAGGGAAAATGTGAAAGATTATGCAGTTTCATTCTGACTGCATAAGACAAAAGGACATTTTTATGATAGCTATGTGTTTGTTAAATGATCAGTTCATTACAGACCGTTCTCCAGTCACATAATATAAATTGACACACATGTACATGGTCGTGAGACCAGGCGTCTGCTACTCGGCAAAGAATTTGAATTTCAGATTCGACCATCAGGGGATAGGAAGGACTCGGCGGTTCCCTGGCTTCTTGGATAGGGAAGCCCGACATCTAGTCTTCTTGGAAAAGGACAGAAATATTTCGGCGGTCCTGTGCGTAAGATATGTACGTCAAAGAGCAAATGCCGTTCAAAATGAGATGAAGAGTAGGGGAAGGCGCCATTGCGCAGGCAAAATGTTGTAATTCCAAATTGTTACCCACACAAATTCCTCGCACCAAATTAGAGCAGGTACTTAAAGCCGAGAAAATCCCACTCTCTTGGGACCAAAAGACTACATATATATATATTTTAAAAAAAAGAAAAAGAAAGATGTTTGGAATGAGGATGAAAGCAAAGTAAGAAGAAAATCCAGATAAGACAGCCACCAGACTTAGGAGACTGAAAGTTTTATATAACTAATTTCGGATGTAAAACAGTCATGAGGAAACAATAAAAAGACAAGGTTGTTCGTGGGAGGCTAGAAAAGTGAACGAACATAGCGTAAAGAAGAGAAAACTGTCGAAGTGGAAAAACAGGGCAAGAGAGAGAGAGAGAGAAGTTTCGGAATCGTTTGAAAATTATTTGAGAGTATGTTGTTTCCAGAATCTTTCATCAGTCTAAAGTTGAAATGTTTGGGAAATACGAATCTCGGAATTAAGGAAAAGAAGAATCTAGCAAAACTTCAATAATGTTAGCTTCAATATAAAAATATTCTATATCTTTTAAAAAAATGAACAGGAAAGAAACACAGAGAGAAAGAAAGGAAGAAAGAAAGAATGAAAGAAAGAGAGAAAAAGAAATACAGTTTAAGGTAGAAAAATAAGAATATCGCTATTCACAAGTGTAGAACATAATAGCGAAGAATCTTATCAATTCACGGATGATAAATTGGCTACCCAGCACTAGATGTCATTCCTTTGATAATTGTTAGCCGGAGGAAGACAGAGGATGTTCTCCTGGATGAAAGAGCATGCCGGAACATGACAGAAAAGAATCGTGTCATATCTTGGCCACACAATCTCGTATTTCATTGTTGCGATAAGTGGGAGAAATTAGGGTCACTCTGGGGCCTCTTTGTCAGGATCCCGGCATGGGATCGTGATTCACCAGCTCCAGTAGGGTGACACTTCACTGTTTCTGACGCATGCTTATTTCCCTTGATTATTCGCAGCGCATTGTCCACCGCTAACTGCTAGTTTTGTTTCAGAATGAATTTTCATTCAGATATTTAACAGATGTGAGATAATATGAAAAGTGAGGCAAGTCGACGTTTATCAATTGTTTAATAAAAATGTTAAAACTGCGACAACAAAAAATAAATGAAATAAAATGATGAAATAAAAATTGTAATAATAAAGTGAAACAATTCCAGAAAATAAAACAGTGACAACAACAGCAAAAACACACATACACAAGATGGACAGAGAGAAGGGGGAGGGAGGGAAGGACAGGACAAACAAAACAAAAGAAATGTTCAACACTTTTCTGATCAAACCAAGCAAACATACGTAATCACATGCCGTAGAGATATACACCTGCAGACGACTGAAAGGCGGAAAGAGAAAGTAACGTCTGATGGAAACATCGTTCAGAAGATCCTAACAATTCACCACGAAAACCAGAACGGCTCACGAGCACTATGTTAGTCACGCCAGTATAGAATCTTCATATAATGTCTGTATACATGTAGTTCCGTAAATACGTTTCACAGGCTTTGGTTCTCACAGTGTTTGCTCTCCATTTTTTTGTTTGTTTGTTTGTTTGTTTGTTTGTTTGTTTCATCATATTAACAATTTTTAGAGACTTTTAGCAATAATCGCAAGTCAATATATTACTCAACAATTGGTAAAACTCGTCGCAGTCAAAATGTTTTCTGGTAAAATGTAAAAATGTACAATTATGTAACTACAAAGAACAGTACCACCCGACCACCCTTTAGAGAAAATGGGGGTGTTAGTGACTCCACAAAAAAATAATACCTATAATGAAAATACATTTAAAATCAAAAAAGAAAAGAAGAAAAAAAGAAAAGAAAAGAAAGAAAGAAAGAAAGAAAGAAAGAAAGAAAGAAAGAAAAAGAAGAGGAAGAATTAGGATAAATAGATATCAAAAGAAATATCTTTGCCGTATGTTCCGTGGACATTTTAGAGTTTTAGTGTTTTCTGACCGAACTGAATTGCACTAGTGACATACTCCCCTTATCTATTCATCATGTTATCGTAAACAAAAATAATAATACCAATAATAAAGAGATACTAAAGCATTCGACAGACTGTTTATTGTATTAAGTTGAATAAAGTTAGAATTCGTTGGCAGTCCATATCAGTCTAATGACAATTAAGTCTAACTTAAATTAAGAAGACGTTATTGAAAGATCGTCATATCATAAGTTGCCTACGGTCTTATGACAATCCGGTGAAACATTGACAAAATCCATAATTGAGTGCCGTGGTTTCTCTGACAACTAGCAATAATCTCAGGACTCTGTCAAATTAAACTAGTCCCAAAACCATTCAAATTGAAAAGAGACCAAATTAATTATTTTTCAGCTTTTTGAACTATTGTCATTTCCGAATTTCTGCAAAAAGATACAATAATCCTAGATACAATTATATTTCATTTTCTATTCATTTTAAGAGTAAACTCAACCCATCTGCTTTCATCAGTGCTCTGAAATGTCGGATATCACAATTCAGATTTAGCAACTAAAACTAGCCACGTGGCTTCTTGTCGCGCTTAAATCTGTCCTGACCTGTCATGCCTCAGTTGTCCCCAAAATTAAGCACAACAAAGCATTGCAATTTTTTTTTTTCGTTAACAAACTAACGAATTGTTGTTTCTAACATCTTTGTATCATTTTGAAGTGTTTGAGAATAAGTTGTTTGATAAAAAATAAATACATTATTTTCAAAACTGTTTCATCACCCTGCAAGCAAAATCTTGCGAGATAATTATTTAAGTTTACAAAAGGAAAAAAAAAAAAAGGAGGGGGCAATGACCCGATGCTTTTCTCTGATTACATAAATACGTATTTCTAATACCGTGCCCAGTCGAAATAATACAGTAATACTGGACAAAGAAAAACCAGTGGGAGGCTCAGAGTTCACCTCCCATAATTTCTTTTTTTATCCATTATCCCATTAACTTATAAAGTTTACAAAAAAAAAAAAAAAGAAGCCCATAATTTTCTTCAATTATTTGGAAATGGTACTTTGTAATGATAATTTTAAAATCCTTCCTTCGAATTTCTCATGGTATAATTTGTTCCACAGGGTCTCATATCCCCTAAACATTAGTTTTTAAGCAATATTAATTACGTTTGAAAGATTTCTTACATGAAACGCATTATCGTCTAGTGCAGACTTTTTTTTTTAATGATGAAAATCATACTTGATCTGACTCAAACACGACATTTACGTCCTCGATAATATAAATGCGACACATATGGTTTAACTTCTATTATTCTTGAAACAAGAATATTTGTGATTTGTCATTTGTTTAGTAAAACAAGAGATTGACCTAATCGGCGCTCTTTGTTCATTTGAATAATTAAAAATCTTCAACTTTAGAGACTTAACGAAATGGTAATCCTGCGAATAATAGGCCTTACAAAATAGACTGATTTCAAAATCGAATAATAGGCCTTACCAAATAGACTGATTTCAAAATCGAATAATAGGCCTTACCAAATAGACTGATTTCAAAATATGATTAGAAACCCCCCCCCCCCCCTATGTTTCAAAAACATAATAATGTACATGTACATTAAAGTTTTGTTAAACCCACGTCCTATGTTACTAAAGTAGCTTGTATTAATACGTTTTATCTACAACGCTTGTACGGCATGTATATACTACGGATCTAACATTACATAGCCCAGAAGAAAAGAAAATGAGACGATGAGTAGAAAAAGTAATTGTCTTATTTCCAAACAGGATTTAACGCTCTCATTAACACCTTTGATAATAGATTTAGTGGGGTTCTTTACAACGCATACTCATTAATAATAGATATGTAAGCTATTACGGGCCTGATAGATGCCTCATGGATACTTTAAAACAGAATCATTGTATGTCTAAACGCAATGTCCATTGAGCCTATTTTAGTTATAAATGTAGAGGCAAATAATAACGAAATGGGTGAAGTCCAAGACGTGTGACAGATACTTTATTTTGTACATCTCTAGAAAATCTCCGTCATTACTGCTGTATATTGAGAATAAATATCTATCTTAGTTACCTTGAAAGACAACAAGACTATAGCATTTCCCTTTCGCACCTGATTGGCTGTTACGGAAAATCAGTAAGCACTTCACCATTATGTGTCTTCAGCAGACATAAGCTACATGTTATTACTGCATGGAGAACTGTCTTTGTTAACGTTGAAGTCTAAGTGACTATAATGTTTTCCACACTCACCTTGATGGCTTTCACTGACGATCAGAAAGCACTAAACGAATTCGTTCAAAATCATAATGTATCTTCGGCAAACATGAACCATACATGTGCAAGAAGTCCCCTAAGGACTGTACATGGCAGTGAGCGTGTGTGTATGCGTCGATATGTGTCCTCTTCAGATCTCCGATATGTCGCTATGTGTGACCAAGACTGACGCTGCATACGTATGACTGTACAGCACCCAACTCCTGGTCCAAGCCTTACCCCCTGGGCAGTGGCGAATCTATCGTGATCTTAACAAAGGGCAGTTAATGCCGGAGGATCCAGAAATAGATTTTCAATTATTTGTGAAAACACCATACAGTTCATGAATTTATGCTTTGTTTGTTTTTAATCAAGCCAGGGCTATTTTAGAAAATGAACCACGGCCAGCAGGCTGAGGTACATGTATTATATCGACCTCTACAGTCTAAGGTCAGGTTCATCCAGGGTTAACTTGTCCAAATTTAGACAAACTAGGCCTATTCTAGTAAACGAATCCTAATCCAGCTCTAATGTGAAGTTCATGTGACTTAAATTCGGTGGGGAGAGAGTGGAGGTAGGAGACTCAATGTAAAGATAAATGCATGTATCTTGTTTGTTCCGATGATCATATCTTCAAAGCAGACACCAAATTTTTATTTGTACCCCAGATTTACGCATAAACACCAAATTTGTATATTCTGCAGGAGGATACCAAATTGCATTGGAGCATATTTACATGGAAAGCATCAGAAATCTGGTTCCTGGTTGTCTTGTCTGCCGTAGGCAGCGTATATATGAATGTTGACGCATCTGTCTTATCGTACATTCCTTTGTATAAAAGGCTATGTAGGTACTGAATACAAAGGGGTACATATTAGTATGAACTCCTAAGTATACAAATAGTATGAAATAGAAGTAAAGCTTTTGTTTCACACTGCAATCTAGAGCTGATGATAACTCTATGTCAAGTGAATGTTTTTGAGGCTATGTTACCTTTCACAACAGTTCGGTGTTGTCAAGGTCGTCAAATGTAGGTCCGCCCCTGCCCTGAGGGTGACAACACAAACAGAACCGAACAGAACAGAAGCTCTTTGCCCAGTGCCCGAACACCAGGACATAGATGGTAGCTAGCAACCCTTAGCCCCCGTGGTCAAAACTAAGCCTCTCCTCCCCCTCCTGCCACTTCTTTCTCATTATTCCCAGGCTTGTCCTGAGCTAATATTTTGAGGAGAGACAGATATAACTTCATCCCCCTAACCCGTACCAGCCGCAAAGACGATTATAGACCTCACCTGGCCATGGGTGCAACGGGGAAGTAGGTAAAATTCCTCATGTTTTCCTCCTAGCGTGAAAAAGCTGATACACAAACAAGGCCGACCTCTGGGCAGTCTGCGTCCAGCGCCGACTCCTTCATGAGCTTTCACACAGTGCGAAGTACCGCTAGGCTGTACTGAAACTTTACAGGCGTTGTCCTATCCTCCGTGCAGAGAGAGGAATAAGAAGAATCACTAAAGCCACGGCCTTTCACATGCATGAGTTACAGAAGCCCCGAAGGCTTACTGGACAAAGTGTCGCCTTTATAAGGCGACAGCGGTGGCTGAGAAATGTTTATCTTTTCTTCCAATCCATTGCTCAACCGTCTTGTGTTATCATCCTGCAGGCACTCAAAGCCAACTTGACACCTTAAGTATCTCTGCACATTGAATCAAGTAGGCTTTAGTAATGGCTAATAATTTATCTATAATTTACTTTTATTAGCAACGAGATCCTCAGCAGCAGTCTCTGTTATATAGATTTTTTCTTTAAAAAAAAATACACACACACATGAAAGTGATTTTACAACTCTTTACGATTATTTTCTTAGTTTTGGATATGATATAGCCAACAAATTACTTGAGACTCAGCTGAGGATAACAAAATGTGTCTATCACAGAAAAAAAAAAAAAATAATGCTGTGAACTATGTCCATTTATTACCGTTGTCAATGTTATTTTAACTAAACACACAAGTCCGGAGAGAATCCTGTAGTATAGTCCAGTTCCACCAACGGTCGTTTGTAAAAGTGGCTGGTATCAGGAGTGGGGGTTGGGATTGTATGTTTACGATTGTTTGCTCTCCCGCGAGCAAAGCAACAAGATAGCCGTCGTTGGCTTCGTACATTCATTTAGCTCGGATCAAAATTTCCACCAGCACCCGCGAGCTCTATGACGCTGGAAACGAGAGCGGGCGCGCGACTTCAAAGCGTGCTAGGGACTCCAGCGTTGTTAGGCAGCCAATGGGGGACAGATAAACTCTATACAAAAGCAGGCCGCTTTGAAATCTTGGCTGTTTCAATCGGATTCTAAAGAAACTTTACATATCCAGTGATTCAAAGTGGCACTGTTCATTTCTGCTTTTAATTATTACACAAGGTCGAACTCAGCATAGAAACACATAGCGACAGAGCTTTCAACAGATTAGGCGAACGATCTGGGTTTCATTTTATGGCATGATACATACATACATACATACATACATACATACATGCATGCATACATACATACATACATACATACATACATACATACATACATACATACATACATACATACATACATGCATACATACATACGTACACACAGACAGAATGGATGGATGGATGGATGGATGGATGGATGGATGGATGGATGGATGAATGGATGGATGGATGGATGGATGGAAGAAGAAGGACAGATTAAAAGAGAATGAAAGAAGTGAGATGAAATAGATATTTACACCTCTGCTGCAAAACCTGGAAAATTTGATATATGCCTATCAGATTCTGGTGATAATCACAGATCGGTGACAGAAAAATAATCATGTCTACGTCCAACAGTAAACAGGAGTTGAAATGACCAGAACCTCTTTTCCTTTTCCTTAATTACTGTAAGCGGTTTCATCGCTTTTACCGAAGAGTCTCTCTGAATATTTGATCTGTCTAAACATTCCAATAACGCGTGTCGTTTCTAAGGGGTGAAAAATATACATACATGTATAAAATAAACAGGCAAAGAAATTATAGCCAGGACATTTAGATCGAAGTCAATATCACATGAATAAATTTGATCCTATTTCTCTGACAATACCAGCTGTGTGAAATTCCAATCTCCATACTCCACCCCTCATTCGATTACGTACCAGAATCAAATAAAGCAATTGATTTACAACCGTGGTCTAGTCTAGCTGAAACTTGCTCGAGATTTCAGGACTGTTACCTACAGAGACCTTGCGACTGATCAATGGCGGATCTACTTTGTGATTTTAAAGTTTGGACTGTTGTGGGGCCCCCTAAGCAATTCCCGACAGTGGAGCAATTACCTAACAAGGTACATGTTCTATAGGCTCGATATTACTGGGTCCTCCAAACCCTTGGTCTGTGAAATTGTCGCTGGAATTTCTTTTTACTTTTGTAACAGATATTTTGAAAACGAAAAATCACTAACTTAAGAATAAAATCACGAATTGTAAAAATAATAATCAAAGTAATAATGATAATAAATCTTTTAAAAGATAATTCAAAAATGCTAATAATAATAAAAGATAATATTAACAGATGACGTGTATAAACCCGTAGCGTTTATACCAGTAGAAAAACACTGATAAGTTCTTCAATCTGTTATGCACCAACCCCCTTCTCTCTCTTTCTCCCGATCAAACCCTCTGGAGACAAGTACGTTCTCAGCCTCCCAGGAAGCATGCAGAGCCTGTTCGCCGCTCAAATCCTTTTCAGTCTAACAATAATTGTCTCTGTCGGGTACCCACACTATAACCTGGAATGAAACAGGAAAGTTGGGTAAATTAATATTGTCTTTTCCAAGGACAGCATGTCGGGCTTCTTTAAGATTCGAACCCAGACATCTTTGAATCGGAGTCCGACAGCCTAACTACTATCCCACCGACAATCAGAAGTTTAACGAATACTTTGTTCCAAAAGAATGGTCAGGTGCAGGGTTCCTAACGCTTTTACCGAGCGTCATAGTGGATCCGCTTATGGCGTTGATAGGTTACAGAACTGGTCAACAGAAAGGAGAGGGCGGATATGGAGGTCACTGAAAATTTATGGTCTACGATGTAGTTTAGTCATAAAATATTCCATTCTGACTATTGGTCGTAAAACTACAGACTGGAGATGGTGTGATCAAAATATGATAACAAATAATCCTAAACAAGACTCGGTGTGGACTCGAAAATTCAGCGCTTCTATCATTTCTCTCTCTCTCTCTCTTTCTCTCTCTCTCTCTCTCTCTCTCTCTCTCTCTTCATAATTGGTGTCTTGTGCATCACGTAATTGATTTTAACTGGTACTACTAACTTGTCATCGTCAATAGTTAGTATTTTGCTAATCAAGAGGTTTGTGTAAACAATACATATACAGTCATGTACTAATATTAACGACTGAACCAGATCTATTCCCATCGTAGTATATTTTGCTTAAGATCTCTCCATATTTTGCGCCCTACATATTATATTATAATACAAATCTCTCAGCTTCATAAAAATGGACAACTGAAATGTTATACAACTGATCACCAACATACAGAAAATTTTGTTCACCTTATGTTAAATGTAATGATTGCAACTAATTATACTGACGTTAAAAAAGAAGTGCCAAACTTTTAGGGAATTTGGTTCAGTAGTAAGTCAAATGTTTGTAGCCAATGATATTGACGTTTTCGGGTCATGAATGAAAATGATAAAAATTGTGTGATAAAATTGTGTGACAAGCCCACAGATAAGGCGATCAAAGTCACGAGGAGCGCTCTTCAGATAGGAACTTTGAACATGAAGTTGCCCGGGGTCGACGACGATTTACAAGTGATCCAGTTTTTCTGTAACATCTTGGCAAACAAAGATTTAAGAAGGGCCCCTCTCTCACCCCCTTTTTTCTATCACTCTTTCTTTTATCTCTCTCTCTCTCTCTCTCTCTCTCTCTCATACATTCTCTCCTTTTTATTTCTCCAATTAAATTCTTCCTCATGCTATCTCTCTCCTTCATTCTTTTATCACTTTCCTTTTACTCTCTTTCATTTCTATATCATTTCTTTCTCTTCTTTTTTCATTTCGTCGGCTCTCTCTTTCTTTTACGTCTTCCTTTTTTCATCCTCTGTTTTCCTCCATTTCTTTCATTTTCCCCTCCCCTTAATATTTGCGCCCTCTCCCCTCTCTTCTCTGTTCTTTATCTCCTTCATCACTTGCTTTTCTCTCATTACAACCACATGAAAGTTTAATATAATCAAAGATTTATTTCATTAACTTTTATTCACCTTTACAAACCCGGCTAGAGTTTTTTTGTTTTTTTTAATCATATCATTCTTACTCCTACTGAGCTAACACTAGGTTTGATCCTTTTTAGAGACAGAAACTCGTATACACTCGCCTTATTATCTTCCATGTGTTCAACATCTGCATCCATAAAAATATTCTTACCTTGAATAAACTTGGACAAGGTGTCAACTGTGGTCCACCAGGACATGTAATATTATTTCCAGTGAAACAAAACAAACAAGCTGGCAATTAACAGGAACAAAGTATTTGGTATAGCAATAAATACCAGCCAGCCAAAAAGGAATACAATGACAAAGATTTCAGTAATGAAATACGTTTTTACAAAAAAATGTTGCGTTATGCCCCGTATTTTTATTTTTCAAGAGCATGATTGCGCGTTCTTTGTGCAAGAAGAATTGTACAAACAATTGCATCAAAGAATTCATTGGAAGTCATTCGATAACCCATCAAGGACTTGAATTCAATTAGTCCCCAAGTTGGTAACAGTAGTGAAGGTCACAGATTCCAGACTTATTTCTTGTGATTTGGCATGTCACAGATCTCTAGTTAAGACATTTGGAGAAAAGTTTTAATATCAATATGCACTGAGACATCTGGTCCCCTGTTGGCTTCAATCAGAGCAGTTTTGTTTTTGTTTGTTTATTTTTGTCTTTGTTTTTGCAATCAATTCTAACCAATTTGATCCTGTTCATCTCAATAGTCATGTACATTTTTGGTTGCTTCTGATTATGATTATAGCCAAACAAAATGACCAGTGTTGTCTGAAAGAGACCAAAATAACTCGAAATTACACATTTAATTTTTACTCTGCAGTTGACACAGGAACTCGTGTATTAGCTTTAGAAACTTCACTTTTTTTTTTTTTTCATGCACACCTCATAACTGACCTGCTTGGCTTTCTTAGTAAAATATTTAGTACAAAACAGCCATCACAATGGTCACAAACGGCTTCTTTGTTTGCTTTCATTAATACAGAAGTTCTTTATCCAGGGCAATTATTGATACAAATCAGATTGTATAAGAGACTGATCCTTGGCCTAATGCTGAGAACAATGCCCGCAAGTTGATACGGTTTGCACTTACATTATTTTCCAACCAAGCCCTGAACCAAAGAGATGTAGGCCTAATTTGTACATGTTGTGTTATGTTCAACACAGAGAACAACATCACTGTACCGAAATACGAAATAAAATACTTTTAAATATCAGAGACAAAGACGATAGTTTGAAAACTTTCTAGAAGACAATATCATGTGCAAATATCATCAAATATATAGAAAACATTATATTAACTCCAAATTATTTTCGCGCTAACGTTGACTTTCCCCGTCGGGACTATAAACAGATTATTGCCAGTAGCCCTAATTGAAAAAAAACAAAATTACACTTACAATATCATTCTCTTCATTAATCAATAATGCAGATTACTGTGATGGTAATTAAAATACTATCTATTATAAAATAAAAAATAAAAATACATGTGTACTATAATACAACAACAGTGACATAACAGGAAAGTTGGTCTACAAACGCAATGACCAAAAATGGTACAAAATCATGACTGGACTTTGCCTGTTATTGAATAAATCTCACGTCTCAATGCCGCCTTAGTATTTGACTTTTTTGTACCGGGTCTTGATATTTTTCTGAACTCGGTTGCCAAGCTGAAGACGTAACAATGTTTGTCTCTGCTCCCAGGTAAATTTATAACAAGGACATTTTTACAGCTAGGTCAGCCCCCCCCCCCCCCCCCATATAATGTGTTAGTTTCGCCCTTGGTTGTTAAAATGGACATATATATATTATGTCCAAAGGAGACACAGAAAAATTCCGACTTTTTCACAAACTATTGAACATGTGTTTTGATTTGCGTATATTCTTTCTTGGAATTCTTTTCTCTGTTTATTTCTCTCTCTCTCTCTCTCTTTCTCTCTCTCTACCGTCCTCTCTCTCTCTCTCTCTCTCTCTCTCGGTATATATATATATAATGTTCATACACATTATGTAAAATAATAGGTGTGTGTGTGTGTCTGTGTTTATGTAACAATAACCTACAAATTGTGTTTTGTAAATATTTTTTTAAAATACTTTTTTCTTGGATCGTCGCTTTCCTACTAGTGAGTTTGACTTTTATAAGTTTTATCGACGCATAACTAGTTTCAACACTTTGGCTGACAAAGCCTTATTTTCTATTTTATGTTAAAAAAAAAAAAAAGGCAAGAAAACTAAGTCAATAGAAAACAAGGAATTAAACATATCACTAGTAACAAAATATGTATATTACTAGTGGGTCAATGGTACAAACAACTTTCTTTTTTCCTAGATTGTTTGTTTGCTTTTGTTGTTGTTGCAGTTGTTTTGGTTGAGAATGCCCTTCTTTTATGTAATGACTTCCATTCGAAAATAAACATGCAAAGCAAACCAAATTAAAGAGAAACAAAACACAATAATTGTTTTGCCAGAATGATGCACTGAGTAACATCACGTCGGTCCCGGCGGTCATCTTACTCTCTCTCTCTCTCTCTCCCCCCTCCCCCCCTTTTTTTTTTCTCTTCCCATTTATTTCTCTCTCTCGCTTTCGGTGGCTGGTTTCTTCCACGTTCTTCGCCTATAATAATTATGAGTTCCGGACTTTCAGACTTCAAAACTGTATACATAAAAATTGTATTTTATATCTTGCCACTGTGAGTTATTTCACATCTTAGCAGGGACATAATCATCTATTTGGTTTTCAGCAGCTAACAAAGATCACTGACTTTAACATAGAATACTACAGAAAAGACAGCAAAATAGGCCTGGGTTATGCCGATCTGAATGGTAATGGACTGTATGAACTTATGAAATAAATCTTCGTTGTTGTTTAACAATAAATCTAGCCTTCTACAATATTATCACCGTAATAAGAGATACACGTTCTCTCTAACTCACATATCCAGGAATTTATCACACAGTTTGTGTTTGACACTTATACCGATGTGAGTAACCTGTCACAGATAGAATCATATTTTATTTACGAAAGGAGAGGGCAAACAAAAGAAACGACAATCCAATGTCCAGTGTTTTAGTCATTAGGCTCCGATCGAAATCAAGGTGGCGTCGTTGTTCACAACCATTCATGCCATGACAAATAAATGATGTCATCAGTTGAAATGTTCCTATGGGACGCATATAAACAATCAATCAATCTAACAAACAGACAGACAAGCAAACGATGAAACATGATATACAGAAGAGGGATAGAAGTAAAAACAGAAGAAAAAAAAATGCTGAACATTCCCACTGAAAATAATAATAATAAAAAAAAAACAGCTATAGCGCTGCTCCATTCAAGGACCTGCAAACAGTTATGACATGTGGAGGTTCCACGATATGATGTCCTTACAGCCGTGAATGATAATATATGTAACAGAGTAAGTGACGCAGTCATATTAAACTAAATGTATTATGAACTGGTGGGACATTCCAACTCAATCAATGAGACAATGTTTCATTCATTCCTTTCCTTTTTTTTTTTTTTTTTGTCATTATTGTTGTTGCCCCTCCCATCTGTCAGACCAACGTTCTGTTTGTTTATTTTATGTTATTTATATATATATATTGTTTAGCAGTTCACTGGCAAAGCTCAAGCACCTGCAGCTGAATTAAGGTGAAGATAGACATCCTAATCAGTCTAACGCCCAACAAAACGAATCTGAAGTCTAGGATCGATAAATTTTACACGGCAGGTTCAGGCTTCCACACAGGATCATTTGACTTGAACGATATGGATAGCCGGACAGCAAACGAGTGAAAACGAGAACAGCGAAATGAAAAGGACCCACGAGCGTTGGTTATTCATGGATTGACTGGCTTAATTATTCGTTTGTTTTTGCTTTGTTTTGTTTTGTTTTAAGCACTTAATCCTCCACTGAATCATGCCATTGGACGAAATCCCGGAAGCTTGTGCAGTTCCTAGAAATAGCGATTTATCGAAAAAGTGGAGGCCTGTCGTCTCCATTTGCAGGAAAAGAAACAATAAAAGTAAAAAGGTGATTGATGTTTTTCATCGATTGGGTTTGGCGTATGCCGTCATGCTGGAGCAAATTGGAGGTAAGTGACGCTGGTGTGTTATACAACAATAATTTTATCTCTAGCATGATACCAATTTAAACACTGCCTTCTCTTTATCATCACTATCATATGTACTATCACGAGTGGGTTCCTCATTCCCAGCCTTATTATTAACTGTTGGTTCTGTTGTGATGCTGATCTTATTTCCATGTTTGATGCAAATCTGTTTGACGTAATAAGAGGATCTTTGGAAACATTTCCTGACTTGTGCATCCACTAACTCAGTAATTGAATGCATGTATATCCTTCTTCGCTGTTTTCCTCGTCATTTTCAACATTGCTAACACATACTTAATTGCTGATCATTATTTGCTGTCGTTGCTTTGTTTGTCATTGTTTTTCTCTTTATTCGCTTGATTGTTTGTTTGTTTTTAACCTGTTCTGACCGAGGCACATTTTTTTTTCTAAAGGGACCATTCTAGTAATTTCAAGTTTTTTTTTTTTTTTAAGTGAGAAGTAGTTGAAAGACAAGGAAGCATTTGTTATGGAAATTTTACCTGTTTACTTAAGGAGTGTATGGGGGAGGGGGAAGGGGGTGGAAGTGTGGATCCTGAACTTTCAGAAAATTGGGTTTGGGGGTCAAAATATCAAAATCAGATTTTTGCTACTTTTACACTCTTTGACCTCTTCTGATGTGAGGAAAACACCGACTGGGGCCAGAACGATTTACTTTATGCTACGAAACGGCATATACACGGCACTTCCAGGAGATTGTGTAGAAAGACTTTGACAAGTGCATTTTTTTTTTTTAATGTACTTCCCCCCCCCCCCCCTGTTTTCATTTTTTTTGCCTAAGCTTTTAGTTATTTGAATATATTATTTTCATGGCATGTCTCTCAATTATATATATCCACTTTTTTTTTTTTCTAAACCTCGTTCCTGCTTTTAAACTAAAATCTGACATTTAGTCGAAAATTGAGAAATATGCAGATCCGTCAACGAGCATACATGGCATCCCAAAAACAAATACTCATTGTTATTGTTACTATTATTATTATTTTGTATAGAGCTATTTTAATGCTCTGATAAAATTCCAAAAGATTAAATTGAATATTCTAAAAGCCTCAGGCGTTTGAAAATACCTAATTTTCAAGACACAGAATTCAAGATGGCGGCACTGTCCTGGCAAAAGAATACAAGACAATTTTTTGCACACTTTTCCTCTTATTTTGACATGCTGCATCAAACGTTGAAGCTTAAAAAGTCCTTAATTCAACTACTGAAAAAAGAAAGAAAAGAAACATCACTCTTCAGAACCCGCATCAGATGCTCTAAATTTCATTCTCAGAGATTTCCTTGGAAACAGAGCTGATCTAGGTTTGACATTTCCAACACAACTGCTCTGCAAGCACCCACATCATCTCACAAAAGAATCCAGTTTTTGCTTGGCTTTGTTTACTCTGTTTAGTTATGAAAACCACTGCAGCAGAAATGTCAACAACATAACAATATTCCACTTGGGAATGACAGAAGCTGCCGAAAGTGTAGTTTTCTGCAATCATACCTGCCAATGGTCACAGATTATAAGTTGAGGCGTTTGGGTATCGATTATCATTGAACTATGCTCGATTCACGAACAGACCAGGTTTGAAGAAAGGGTGGGGGGGGAGGGGGGGGGAGGGGGCGAGCTAAATCTATTCATTAAAATCTATCTTAAAATGATGCCCTGATAGCCTTGTTATTCTTGTTCCTGTGTGCCTGCAGAAATGAAAGAGAAGGAGGAGAAAGGAGTGAAGAGGAGAGGGAAAAGTGGTACAGAGGAGACGAGAAGAGATGATTGGTGGGTGGGGATGAGAGAAGGAAGGGGTGGGAGGGGAGAATAAGGAATTATGGATTTTAACCCACATCTAGGTGCCCTCGATAACAGCTCCCGGTTCTGTACATGAAATGACTGATAATTAAACTTTGTTCGACATCATTACAGCAGTAAGCCAACCATTAAGGCTGCGGCACTGTCAGTTGCTAGGGCAACCACAAAATATTTACCGGCGTCCGCCATTCGGCTGCTGGTTACAGCGTTATCAACAACGATCATGGCTGACGATTTACAATACACGTACCTGGTATCAGACAACGGTTCTCGTGCTGTGTAGGGACGGCCGGCCCCGTGGGAGTGCTTAATTGAAGAGCCGATTGTCTCAAATCCTCAATCATAAAACTGTTTGAACTACGTTCTAGACAGCATCCAAAATGGTGACAACGCCTGGAGTTCCGTATCTTCAACGTGCATAATTTTTATGTCATTGCCGAAATGCCCGTTGCGGCGTCGGTAAATTTGTTTTGCTTAGTTGACTCAAATCAATTTTCCGTGTTTTTTATTTTAAATACATAAGCACACATACGTGTCTCCGTACAGTCCGACCACACATCTTGTTTTGATAACGAGCCGCCGAGGTAGCCATCCGCAAAGAAGCTGAAAGGCGTATGAAGACCGTAACGTTGTCAGACACTGTTGCAGTTTTGTCTATACTTTTATAGTTAGCCACATAGTTATGATTCGGTCATAGTAGCAGTCTCATCGGCTGCACACTTTCACCCCAGTTCCATTAGAATAACTGGCGAAGTTAATCGTTAAATATCTCCTCTTGGAAATGCTAAAGAAATAACAAACTTTACAAAGCCCTAGTTTTCAGTGTTCATAATAATTAATTAGTGGCTATTTTTCTTAAGAGTGTTTCCCTGGGATCTTTTTAAAATATGAAATAATAAAATAAACAGACAAAGTAATAAATAAATAAGCACATCTTCCTTTTAAAGATCGTCACCAAAATAAATAAACAAATAAATAAATAAAGTCTTTTTATATAATTATCTCTTATTCCAACGCATCGCATACCCATGTGAAGACTATAATCCTAATCCTTAATGTCATGTAGATCGTTATTCTAACTACAGAAACAGATCTCTTAACCCTTTTTATAAAGATCAATAAATCTTAATCCCCGATCCTTGCACGCATTTATCTTCTAATCCGCAAACTTAAAGACTGATCGAATATACCCCTGACTCTAAATCCTAAGTCTATTTTTAATACACATTTTATCATTCTGCTGATCAAACATGGGAAAAGCAGTGTTGACATTCTGGTGCAATTCTTTTTTTTTTTTTTTTCAGATTTCAGTACTGAAGATAAGTCGAGGACGCCTTCTCTTTCTTACTACACTAAGTTCAACACAAAAGTACCCTTTCTTTTTTTACCCCCTCCCCCCTCAATTCTTTTTTCTTTTAGCTTATGAAGTAGATCTAGATTTGCAGAACAATCCGGCATTAGGGTCAAACACAGTTACGGCAATTTATGGGCACACATCAACTTAATAATACAGCTTTATTCCAACTGACATATCAGTAAAATAAATAGGTGGCTCTTAAAACTTACATAGATCCCAATGCTGACGCTTCTGCGCATATTATAGGTCTTTTGAAAATCTTTCATATTAAAACTTCATCTGGGCTATCTTGGACCATAATAAAGCTTGGCCCCTGAAAGTGACAACAAACCGAAATCTGGACCATATACACTCGTAGTTGGAAAACCCCTCAGCCTATTTTGATGATAAAGGTATCGGTAGCTGTTAACTTGGCATGTTCTGACAGGTGAGACATTGTGCAATCCCCATATCAAAATATCCTTAGTTTCCGGAGAACCAATCCACACGACAAGAGCGAGCCTTCCTTGATAACCCGACGTGTCTCTGTCCCAAACAGAGCACTCCAAATAGCCCTAGTGTGGCTGAAGACGGGCTTTCTCGCTGTGTTCTTTTGGTACCGTATCTCTTTCTGTCGCCCCCTCTCCCTCCCCCCACTCCCACTCCACTACCGCTACATAACAACATGGGAACGATAAAAATATTACAGTTTTTGTCACGTAAATCTTTATGAATTTCTAAAAAAAAAAAAAAGTAAAGATAGCACTGGGTAATTATGAAGTGTTAAAAGTAAATGTGCTATACAAATCTCTTGTGCTGAACAATGCGTGAATAAGAATGCATGTGTGTTGTCTGCCTTGAACTATGAACAAAAAAGTGCCGGGCAAAAGTTTTTATTGTGCCTGTTTATTTATCTATTTGTTGTTTGTTGCTTTTTTAAAAATTTGTATCTAAATGTCCATCAAAAACAAGAAAACGGGGGGTGGGGGGGGGGGAGAAAAAGTAAGCAAGAAAGAAAAACAGACAGAGCAAAGGAAGAAAGAAGAAAACAGACAGAAAAAAAGGCATAAATAAAGAAAGGCAAAAAGAAAGAAAGAAAGAAAGGAAGAACGTAGGGAAAAAAGAAAGACAGAAAGAACAAAGAGAATAAAGAAAGGAAAATGGACGAAAAAGAAAGAAAGAAATAAAGAATGGAAGAAAGAAAGAAAGAAAAGAAAGAAAGAAGAAAGAAAAGAAAGAAAGAAAGACAGAAAGAAAGAAAGAGAAAGAAAGAAAGAAAGAAAAGCTTTCTTTAATTCTTTATAATCTGATCAGTATCTCTAGTCAGCTTCAGGAATTGCTCAAGGGATGTGTCTGGCAAGGGACACAAGATCTGTGTCTGGCAAGCAAAGAACATGGACATACCAGAGAATCGAGATGGTAGGGAAGCCACGACAGTGCCACATGGTGATTTGCTGCTCTGAAGTTAGGAAGCCATAATACCATTACGACTATCAGATCCAAAGTCCAGGCTCGATGAAGCCGAAATATAAAACAACTCTTGATCTCACGATTGTGTTCAGGAGGCCTTCCAAATGCGTTGACGTTGATACATGTTAGAGGGTCAGTGGCGAACGAGTCCACGCTGCACTAAATGGTGTATAGACCATGGTCTGTCACCCCTACTATATTTCAGCTTAATTAATTTAAAACAGAAATGCCAGTCTAAGAGACCCACTGTCTACTTGGCATAATGCCCAGATGTCCTCTTTCATGCCTTGTTAAAATTGTATTTTTTGACATGGAACGTGGATAAAGAAAAGCGAAACAGAAATAAGCAAATAAATAGATGAAAGGATGACGAAGATGGCCAGACAACATCTAGGAAAGGACTGGGAAAACTCTCGTGGAAACCCAGGACCTGATCCACAACGTCAAGCGAAAGTGCGGGGAGGGGGGGGGGGGGACTGGATTACAACCTGTCATGAGGC
>JBCAUA010105649.1:0-10145 GCA_038406235.1 Peronia verruculata
ATCTATCTATCTATCTATCTATCTATCTATCTATCTATCTATCTATCTATCTATCTATCTTTCTATCTATCTATAACAATGCTCTAGAAAACACACAAGCTGTTCCCTCTGTTGTTGTCATGTGATAGAAGAGATGTGAAATCAATCAACCAGATAAATATCGTGTTATTGCTTTTCATAAGATCCAGTGGGAGGGATTAATAACCTGTGTGACAGTGTGTGTACAAGGATGGGTATGGGCGTGAGGGTATGTAAAATTCCATGTGAGGAGTTAAACACGCGCCCACTCAGTGTTGTGGAATCACTCACACCAATAGTTCGTGGACGTCCAGGCCAGTAGTCATTAGCTCTTTTTGTAACCGTGCCAGATGGCTCGAGATAACTGGCATTGCTCATTCAGAGACTTGTACCCTAACAATGGGCCGAATAGTTTGGGCTATCTAGGACAAGCCAATCGAGTCTTGAAAACTAGGACGATGAAGGTCGATGACTGAATCAGTGTTAAGGTTAAACAGTTCTCAAAGTGTGTCACTTCGGAAGCCAAGCCCATTCTCCATCTTCTTCTTCTTCTTCATTTTATTCTTCTTCTTCTTTGTCTTTTCAAGGGGGGGGGGGGGGGGGGGGAGTGAGGGTCCTGAAAATAAGGTTTAAGGTCTAAAATATCAAAAACTGGGTTTTCCTTTTTTTACACAATTTGAATTCTTCTCACATCATAAAACAATGAGTAGGGCCAAAACATATCCTGTGTGCCCCAAAACGGCACCAAAACCACCCCGCTAAATGCCTGTATGGAGAGATTATGAAAATTCAATTGCAATTTTCTCAATATCTATGATCTTTTCACTTTTTTTTTTCCCCTAACGCTTTTTTATTTCTCAACCAATTGCCTTCAAATTTGGAATATGCATTCTCCATAGCATGTTTTGTGATAATATGCATCGTTTTTTTCTCTTTTTCTCCCGTTTATGAACTGCCAGAATATTCTGAATATTTGGTGGAAAAGTGCAAAAACTTTACATCGGTCCATATACATATTTCAAAAATTTATAAAAATTATTGTATGATATATAAAGAAAAAACAAATGCATGCTTTCCTTCAGATAGTATCATATTATTCATGCGCAAAATTTCACACAATTTCATTCAATATTCTATTAGCCTTAAGATTTTGAAAATAACTAATTTTTGAAAACACAAAATCCAATATGGCGGCGCTGTCATGGCAACCAAATTTTTTTCCATACTTTTCCTCTAATTTGAACATGCTGTGCCTGATTTTGAAGCTTAAAAAGTCCCTAGTCCAAGCATTCGAAAAATCACTCTCAGGACCCCCCCCTCCTCCACTTAAGGCAGATGGCTATCTTGAGAAGAAAGTCACTCAACCACCACCACCGTCCCTTTATTTTTTTTTTTGCCTCGGTCGCGCAATTTAAAATCGATGAATAAAATCTGTATTACATCCTTGTGTTGTCAAAGGTGTTCATTCTGGCCATGTTCCCGTTTCAGTGTTCGTTGTTGTTCTGAAAGTGGGCTCATCGTCCCCCCCACCCCTTTCTCTAAACCTTACCACCTCCCCTCCCCACCCTCGTCAGTCATTTTCCACCTACTGTAGGTAAAACGTATTTGAGACAGGACATGATGAAATCTGGCGCTCGTCAAACTGAGCTGACCGGAGAAATCACGTGTTTTTTCAGCAGTGATTGAATTTTTAACGTATTTTTTTTTCCCCCAAAAACCTTCTATATCAATCTAAAAATGAATTAGGTATTTTTTTCAAAATCACGTGACCGAGTGAACATCGCTCACACGTGGCTTTGTTTACTAGCTCTGCGCATGGCAGACAAATTTGGACGAATGGTAAGCTCTCAGACCTGTCATATCATATAAACAAAGCCACATGTGAGCGATGTTTCCTAGGTCATGTGATTTTGAAAAAAATACCTAATTTCAGAGTTCAGCTTGCTGAAACAGGTCGAGCAAAAGCCCAAAATTTGTAACTTTAGTGGCATGGCCTAATATTGATTAATGCGGATTTACAAAAGTGATTGGCTATTACCTCAGTAAATCAGCTATAGCAACAGGCCACCCACATTGTCTTTAATTGCCACTATCTCAAATTCTACTTTAGGTAGAACAATAATCTTTTCACCCACACAAAGGGAAATGAAACATTTTTACAGTGGTACCAATAACTGATTATGCTCAAATATTAACTACAGCCTGATTTCATCATGTGGCATCTCATTTGAGTATACAGCGATTTATTGCTTTACTTTATGACCGTTACAACCCAATGTTAGAACATTAAAATGACTCGGGTTGGTAAAATTTAAACTGAATGAGAGTTTGAGTAGTTTGTAACTTACAGGGATAATCACAAAAGTATCGTTTTTCACACATTAGCAATTGGCTGTCCATGTACCTATAGTGTCAATGGAGAATCACTGATAAACAGTTTTAGAGACACCTTTCATATTTTCGTCAAAGCTTCCTAGAGTCTTAACACTTTATCTATATAAACGTGCTTTCTGTGTCATATTCATGAGAGGCTTTCGCAGACATACTTACATACATAGATACATATATAGATACATAGATACATACGTACGTACATACATACATACATACATACATGTACATACATACATACATACATACACACATACATACATACATACATACATACATACATACATACATACATGCATACATACATACATACATACATACATTCTTTTCTTTTTTTACATCAAACAATGATCTACTTCCTTCACTCTCGATCTGGAAATGTCATCACTTTAACATCTGTACTTTAAAGAAGGGAATCTTTATCCAGCTCGATGGTAGTAATCACAAGCTAATAATAGTTATGAAAATGCAGACCAAGCTGTTCTTTCAATTTGGGATATCCTCCACAACTTCTGACAGTCTCACACGAGAACCACGAGTCTTCATGTTAATTTGAATATTATGGTCAATGGTGGCATTCATCCATTCTCTTCCTGATCGCGTAAGTAGAAGTAGGTATTTTAACGAAAATCACATGACCTAGGGAACATCGCTGACGTGTGGCTTTGTTTATATGATGTGACAGATCTGAGAGCTCACCATTCGTCCAGATTTGTCTGCCACGCGCAGAGCAAGTAAACAAAGCCACATGTGAGCGATGTTTTCACTAGGTCATGTGATTTTGCCTAAAATACCTAATTGTTCCGAACGAGCCAGATGCCGGAAATCCCTGCGTCTATTTATAGCAGGTGGTGCAAACATACCAAATTGTTCACATGTTTGCTTCACATGTCGGTTTGACCCTGTTACGGTGGGTGGGAAATGTATCCCAGCCTGTTGAATCTAGATGCCTCCCCCCCCCCCCCGCCCACATAATACTTGTAGTGAATTCTGTGAATGACATGTGAAGAAGGAAGACGTTTGATGCACTTCCGGCCTCGGGTTTTCTCCTAAATCTTGTGTTCTCCCAATGTATGGGTTTTCGTGGGGGAGCGTAACACACATAAGTGAGTGTTCTATTTTTAGAAGTGGGTGCAACACTCCAGTGGGGATATCCAGGTCTGTGGGTGGTCGAATATGAATTATTATTACGATGCCTTGATGGCGAGTGGACAAAGATCCGCACTGGTGATTGTGGCATCTCTGAAAAATGATATCAATTCATGTCTGGCCAGTCCATCCTTTCAGACAAAGCTGAAAATATCAACATTCAACATTATGTAATGAACTAGCAAACATATTAAAATCATTGGACGGCATTTTACAATGTTTTGTTTAACACTCTCCCTGCCAAGACATCAGGACACACCTAGCTACTGCTCATTGTGTCTGTAAACTTTAAGTAGAAAAAGTGAGTTCGGGAAGATTCTAATGGTTTACCTCAAGAGATACAAATATGGAGGTCCATGAAAGAGATATTTTCGTCACTTGGTGCACTTATACGAATTTCAGAAATGTTAAGTATTTGCTCTTGGCATACAGACTGTTAAAAGAAAAACTGTACCCCCAAAATCTGGCCTTTGAAGTTTTCAGTTGTATTTTGCTGCTACTGAAACCGCTTTCCGAGGATCTTGGTCCTGATTTAGAATGTGATGGCGTTTTCTTCTAGTAATTGTTTATTGTTTCTAACTGTGAATCAATAATGTAGGTCGGCATTTAATCTGCCTGTTTTTCTAGGCTCGCAAGCAAATTGTATATCGAATGCACTCTACACTAATTAGATCAAGAATTGCTGCAGCCTGTACTCTTATCACACTACGCTCAAATGGCTACGAAAGAGTAGAATTTGGTATTTTATTGCTTTTCTTTTTCTTCACCACACACATTAATCTTGCCCTTTAACTGAAGATACAGTAATCTCTCATTTATCCGGCGCACAGCAGCCAAGACCTTGACGGATAACGCCGAAAGACGGATAATGCAGCACTACCCTCCCCCTACTGTACATAGATAACCCTAATACTACTGACTACTGTAGTAATATTAGTAATATTAAATAAATATTAATATTTATACAATAACTGAAAACAGTAAAATTGGCAATATTACAGTTCCACAGTACAATACTGTACATGGTCATATGAGAAATAACTCGACGACGGATAAATGAAGGATTACTGTACTGCAGTAGGCCAGACTAAGTTAAGTAATATAAAGGCGTGAAAACAATCCAAGATTTGGTCATATTATTCTTAAAAATAAAGTTCCAGAAAGCAACAGAATGCAGAGCGCAATTGCTATCTATCAACAGCACTGACGACAAGACAGGCTAGGTCCCCTCACGGCCGAGGAATTTGTGCTTGAATGGAGCATGTTCTACTGCAGCAAACACGGTTAAGTTCAATAGTTTTTTTTTTTTAAAATCCTTTTCTCAGAGTTTGTTCTATGTGACGACCTTGGTTTATTTGTTCTTCTTAAGCCTTTCAATCATAAGAAAGATTATCTCGGCTGTAAGAGGGTGCCAGATTTTTTTTGTGAGAACGTTTGTGCGTAGAAATTTGGAATTTGGAATTTTTGCCGGGACAGCGCGGCGGCACTCAGCCTACTCTTCATCAATTGTAAACTGCCAGGGATTCCTGCACAACGTGCGTAATGAACACACGGGACCCCCGAAATATGTATTCACCCTTAAACGAGCAAGTCAGAGAAAAGTCACACAATGCAGGTTTTCGACCTGCGTGTCCTACCATCCCCCACTGGGAGGATCCGCGAATCGATCCCGGTAACAGCCTCACCGAAGGGTTACAGCTCAACCACATAGCCACCGCGACCCCTTTGACTTTGATGGTGTTCTCTGGTCTTCATAATAGTCAGCCAGAGAAGGCACTACACTACTGGACCAGGAGAGGACAGCCAATCTAAATACACGTACTTCCAATGTCGACCAATGCAGAATACAGACTGGTTCAGCTGTCATTATCTGGAGTTCGCAGCGTGGCCTTGCAAGAAGTGGCCTGGGATAAAATAAATTTCAGCTCATCAGTTACATATTTTATGATCTTAAATATTTTATTTGGTTTTTGTTTCGGTAAAAAAAGAAGGAGTAACAGCGATTCAATGTTATTAGATGACACTAGGAGGCTCTGTTTGCATGTCTGTGAGTTTATTTGTTTGTGTTGGGATTTAACTATATATCAGCACAATTACGGCTATACTGTGTCAAGCACGGTAAGATACGTTTACACGCCAAGAAGAGGAAAGGAAAGAAAGCGGGACAGAAGACAGGAGCAAGGAGAGAGAGAAGAGAATGTCTCCCTTGCATGTCGAGGATGGCACTCCATGGGAGACACCCAGCCGATGACGGGGTTACACCGCCTGCAGGTGGGAGCAAGAACCTACTTCTAAACCCCGGGCCCCCGCGGGGGAGCATGCCCGTGAGTGTATGTACCTGTGTGAATGTATATATGTGTGTCTGCAAGTGCAATCACAGAAGATTTTATCAATCAATGAATTAACGATTCAGCTATAACTTTCTACCTCTAACAGAGTCTCAATGAATGTTCAAACTGTTATACTACATGACAAAAAGATTGAAGTTGATCACCCTCTTTGAACCGCAGTTTAAATAAATTTGCGATGACATCGAAATTAAACACTCAAAACTGCAATGAGTCCTCAGCTGTTCGTTTTAAATAATAAACTCTTGCCAACATATCCAAGTCAAAAACCAAAAATACAATGGGTTTCGTTCTCGTATACCGGCAAGGATAAACGGTTAAACATATAGAATGTACCATAATAAAACTAGATCTTAACGGTCTGCTGAGTTCTGTCTAGTGACCACACATTGCAGAATGACAGTTGATGGAGCCGCTGTGGCTGACATTCTAGGAGTTAATACTATTATAGTCGAGTGCAGACTCATGACGTCACTTTAACAAAACACCATGTGTCTAGCGTGCCAATACTGCGCATTATGGCCATGGAGTTAGACTTAGTATTGCTATACTCGTGCAGATAGGGTAGTCAATATTTTTAAAATCTTTTCTTGTAAACAAACGGATTCATGATTATTATTTTTTTTTTTTAAATTACCAAGAGCTACAGCAAGAACAAATTACAATAGACTTGCTATCGTAAGAAAATGGAAGTCTGAGTTTCGTTTGGTTTTGAAATAATTTACACGTGGTAACATAACAACGACGGTGTTATGTAAATAGGTTTCTCGCCTCTATAGGCATGACTCCACATTCAGCACGCATGATGTTATCAGTCCGCTCTCCAGTATAAAAGTATAAGCTCCATGGTGGCATTATATTTATCGGTAACCCAGTGCATTCTGTATGGATGGCTGACAGTCCGGTTAGGTGATGGAGGCGCTGGAGTACCGCTGCCTTCCAGCTGTCTCTCTATCGCGCTGTCAGAAGTTAATGCGGGCAGTTCTTTTCCCAGCGCTGCCGAGCCGCTGGCCGGGAATCCAGAATTGACACCCAGAAAACGAGCGAACGCTGCTGTGCCTTGTGCTACTATAATACTGATGGGCGATGTGACGTCTTCAGAATTCTTCGGTTGCGCGTTGCAATAACTTGCAGTGTTCTAAGAGTGCTCTTTTCAGTGCAATGTAGCAACCATTGTCTTAAGACTACTGTTTTTCAGAGTCTCGACAGATTTCAAATAACTGTGTTTCTTGCTTGAAAGTAAGTTTGGTCTCCAGAAGTTTTCATGGGAACAGTGAAGTGCGTAATATCATATAGAAGTTGTCTTGTGACTTCGCTGTATAAAGAAGTTAAAACCAGTTTCGATCTTTAAGTTTGTAAATAGGCCAAATGTAGCACAGCTGTGATAAGCTACCAGTTAATGTTTTTTGCTGTATGCAGGCATAATTTGTTTGTTCTGTTATTGCTAATTTTTTTCGTTTTCATTCTCACCCACACTCAAAGTACTTGTGTAAATGCAGTCATATTTTTCTATTGTTTCCATTTTTACTATTTCCTTTACAAAAAAAATTCATTCTCCAATTTATTCCATTCTTGCTTTTTTTCCTGTTGTCCTTTCTTCTATTCTTTCTTTGTCTTTTTCTTTCTTTCTCTCTTTTATCTTTCTTTATTTTATCTTTCTTTTTTTTTTTTTATTTCTATCTCTTTGTTACATTGATTTCTATTTCCTTTTTCTGTAATTGCGTTTCTATTCGAATGTACACCGTTGTTTGCGAGCAGTCCTCTCCGCAAGGGCTCGGGGGTGTACAGGTAGATTCTTTGCTCCCACCTGCCGTCGGTGGGGTGTCTGCTATAGAATGCCATTCTCGACGTTCCAGGGGTGACATCTTTTCTCTCTCTCCTTCCTCCTGTCTTCTGTATCGCTCTCTTTCCTCTCTTCTTCTTGGCGTGTAAACGTATATTACCGTGTTTGGCATAATATAGCCATAATCGTCCTGATGTGCCGTTTAACCCTACTACAAACGAACAAGCGTTTGCCAGCAGTGACACAAGACTTTCAGTTTTGAAGTATTTCATATATCGGATGTCTCTCCGGTAATGTGAAAGAAAGTTTAATGACTGGAATAGCATAAGCACATAATTAATGATAATTATGTGACCATAATTGTTACTTTTTGTCCTCTCGAGAAATGGTTTTCTGTGGTAATGTGTAGCTCTTAAAAGTAAACTAGTTCAACCAAGTGGCTTTCATCTAGAGTTAACTGATTAATTTCTCCCTCTCTTCCTTTGGACGATAATGTGACCGATGCAGTGTTAGCAATTATGGGGGAGGCTCCTGTGTTGTTTTCTTCGATTTTCCTAACAACCACGGCCTTACCAGAAGTTCAGCATAATTCTGGCTTTAACCTGCATTTATGCCTCTCCTTAACGAAAGAGCAACAGTTATCATCCTAACTGAGTAGATTCAACACTGAAAAGGACAGGGAGGAGGGGTGGCAACAGCGGGTTCTCAGAGAGAGTTTTTGGTTGCTAAGGACGCTTTAAGCTGGGTAGTCTAATTCAGTGTGCTCAGTCTGAGAAAAGTGTGTTTTGTTGCCATGACAACGCCGCCATCTTGGATTTCGCATCTTGACAATCAGCTATTTTCAAAATCCTAAGGCTCTTTGACTGTTTAAATGTGGAATTCTGCAGAGTAATAAAATAGCTCTATGTAAAAACACTATATTATGTTTGTTTTTCGGTTGTGTGCCTAATGCTAACCACAAAATGTTTGTCATAATTTTTTGAATATAAATAATATGTGGTTCACATATTTTTCATATTTCCGACAAATATCCAGTTCTCCTGCAAAGACGTGAATAAAATTAAAAAAAAAGGATGAAACACATTCCAGGAAAGATGAATATTCATATATAGATGTCAGTTGCCTCAGAGATAACAAAGGGATAAATGAAAACAAAATCCATAGATCTACATTTTGAGAGAATCTCAAATTAAGTTTTCATAACCTTTCTATACAGAAAGATGGTGCCGTGATGGTGCCATTCTGAAGCATAAAGCAGATGTTTCTGGCTCCAAAAGATTTTTTTCTTATATTAAGAGAGATCAAAATATTTGTAGCAACAATTCCATTTTTATATTTTTATCCAAACCTTATTTTCTGTACCGCACCTATTCCCCCCCCCCCTCCCTCAACCTCTTTCTTTCTTTCTCTCTCTCTCTCTCTCTCTCTCTTTCTCAGCAGTCAAATTTCCAGCATTAATGAGAAGTCTGTGCTCTCTGTCAAGCTAAACCATATGGCGGTTGGATAGTCTCTAGCAATATCTGATGTTTATAAATTATATATTTTATTGATAGAATTTCTGAGATCACAGCTGATGTCTTGTAGTCCGAATGCCTCACTGAATGAAAGGATTTGTCCGTCTTTTATGATACGTCCACCAAGCTTGAGTTCTTGACATAGGCAACAAACAGGATACTCTTGTTAGTCCATATTATGCAATAAGCACGGTGTCCTCTTTATCTATAATTATGCAATCACGGTGATGACCTGCTCATCTAGGTACGCGAAACGCGGTGTCCTGTTGATTTATAGGCAATAAACACATGGTCCTGTTTGTTTGTATGAAAGATTTCAGAGCAAAATGAGACATATCCAAAATCACAGTTTACAGACAAATGGCGATGTGTTCCCAAGTAGTTTAGTAATTCATCATGAAGAACTAGAATTTTCTGAGGACTGTCGGGCAGGATAAGTCACGTTTAGTGAAAAGGAAAGTTCTTACCATATAGCACTATCACCATTTCCAGTATTGAGGGGTATAACTCAAAATTTTCAGAAATAGTGTTTGTCTTGTTTTGCCCTGAAACCGTTCAATTGTATATATTACAATCTGGCTTTCGATACATAGCGAGATCTTTCATTTATCATCACAGGCTAGCATCAGAATGGAAGAGTCAGTGGAATATTCCAGCTTCAAGAGTTTGCTGAAGCACAGCAATCTGAGTGCTGGTATCAACAACAGCATGTACAACTTCTCCGGTGCCGACGCCATCCTGATGGCTTTCCGGTGAGTATCTGATCACCATCATCATCATCAGTTACCATCAGTTTCTAAAACATAGGAGGATTGTCGAACCGGCAACTAATTAAACGATAAAAAAAGCAAATAACATAGTCTTGCGACGACGCTGGAGTGTCCTCTCCAGTGCGCTACAAGCCTGGGCGGGGGTATATGGGGAACCTGGGCTGCCCAGACG
>JBCAUA010105660.1:0-10144 GCA_038406235.1 Peronia verruculata
CTGTGTTATTTGTTTTTCTTGAATTGTTTTATTAGTTACCGGTCTGACAGTTATATTGTATTTTTATAAAATGAAGACTGAAGGTATCTTAATCTGCATCAGCATTTAAGAGTAATGTCTTAAAATACAAGAAAACTGTCTATCGTCAACTAACAAAAGACATCAAAAGAAGCAAATAACAATATAATTATGTAGAATTGATATGACAGAAATGATATAATATGTTGTTATCATTTAGCAAACTTTTCGAACATCATCAGTATTGTCGGTTTGCGGAAATGAAACGATACAAAGACCGCTAATCAGGATTTTTAATTTTAGTAAAAGATCACAAATATGAAAATTTGCATACACCAGAAGGGAACACGCGGCCTCCGTGGGAGATTTTTTAATACTGGAAGGGAACCCATGATCTTTGTGAGAGATTTCTTAAATATAGTCCTGCAACTAAACGTGTATGGCAAAGGTGTGCACCTCGATGTTCAAATTTTGGGTTAATTAAACTGAGTGTTACTCAAAGAAAACGTTTTTTGAACGCATCATACTATTGAACGTGCAATTCAATTATTATCGCATTTTTAGAATAACATCAAAGATAAGCTTTTTTTTTTCGGGTTTATCCATATAGAAACACAGATCCGTGTGCAACAATGTTGTGTACCAAATTTCATATGGTCCATCCAGCAGTTTTCGAGTCTATAAGCCCATTGTGGGTTTTGTTGCAGATTCATAGTATAGGTTATAGTATAGACACATAAAAAGAAACAGTAACAGTAAAAGTAAACAATAAATAAATAAATGAATAAATAAACAGATAAATAAATAAATAAATAAACAATAATAAATATAAATAATTAAGTAAATTTTAACTTTCTCGACTAATTGATTGTTCTTCAGAATAAAGGAATTTAAAAAAAAAAAAACTGTAAAAGGCCATCTGTCCCTTTCGGCGTGTCTTTGGTGGCTTTGCCATTATGTATAAGGAAGGTTCTGCTTTTTATAAGCTTTTCAACCTCCTGTAGTGGTAGTTATCTCAGCTGTCCACAAACGTGGTCACAAAATAGCAAAACACTATTGTGTTATGTGAGATCAGAGTACGATAATGTATTCATTATGTATAAGGATGTGTGGTTTTTATAAGCTTTTCAACCTCCTGTAGTGGTGGTTATCTCAGCTGTCCACAACCGTGGTAAAAAAATAACATAACACTATTGTGTTATGTGACTCGTATATCAACAGCAAGGGTGAATCAGGGAACAATGTCACATAAACTGATTGGAACATTCTGTCAAAGCTGTGCTGACCTGTGGTTCTCGAACATCGCCTCCCAATTTCTGCACAAATAAGAATTATATATATATTTACACTCCTCCTTTTCTTAAAAGATAACATTCAGGCTGGTTGAACAATAAAGTGACAGCTTTATTTAGGACACATTGACTTTGCTTACTATCTAAAAAGCTTCATACCTGCACTTCAGAGCAAATTTGACCAAAATAAAAAACAACAACAAAATCATTGTGAACTTTTGATGTCCGTCCTCAGGTTGTCAAGCCTCTACTAGTAGCCAACAAAGGCAGTCTTTCAAGTTTTTTTTTTTTTTTTATGAAGCCGAAGAGCTCGACAGTGAAACAGATTCAGCTCGTTTCTCAAAACCTCTTTGTTTGTCATCATTTTGTCTGTAGGGTCACAAGGTGAATGCCGGCAACCTCCATCGTGTCGGGGGTATTGCCAGCTCTGTGGGAACATTCTGAGGCTAGTCTGCACTTTACCTGTGAAAAATCTGTTACTGAGGCACAAAGGCAGCGCCTGTGTTTTACTCAAATATTACCTGACTACACAGTTCTCACGCTTTCCCTCTTTAGCGGGACTATGGGGGATGAAATCTTAGCCAGCCTCAGTGAAAGTTTTCCGACATGTTCCTCATTTTCCTTCCAATTTTATTTCTGTTGGCACGTTTTTCATTCAGCCAGATCCCCTCCCCTGTCACAAGACTTTATCAGCAATATCAGAAAATGTCATAGAATGAAAGTGCTTCAGACTTATAAGATGATGCACATGTTACTGTGGAGTATCTACATGCATAATATGTAGATTCCTCTAGCTTTCTTTCACACCTCATTTGTTAATTAATTATTCCTTTTCAGAGGGCTCCGGCAGTGTAGTAGTCCCCATTTCATTTGGTTTCCCGCAATCTTTCTGTGCATTCTCTCTTGTCAGGTGGCTTTGAGTTCTGCGTTTTTTGTTTTTTGGTCCAAATAATGGATTGAAAAGTGTCTCCCCGTCCCACCCGCATCGGTTTTGTATATTCTTCTCATGCATTGCAAACACGTTACTTACATCGCGTTTCTTTCAAATTATAATGGGATATGGTCGTCTTTATGTACTCCATAAGTTACAGAGCACCATTGGGGATTGTGGCGCTTTATGAACACAAATACTGAAAACAGCAGCATGTATTTCTGAGGACAGGACAAAATAATAGTTTCTTGTTTAAGAAGACGTCTCTCATCAAGTTCAAGAGACAATTTATTAAAGCGATTTCACTTTCACTAGCTATTTTACAATTTGGTCTACATTAGTATCTAGTGGAAACATCACATGCACGTCATATGGCAGCAATCTTGCGGAAAGATATTTTTCATAATCCACCAGAGGCATTTGGAGGAAAGGGGGAGGGGGTGTGATGGGGGAGTCGAGCGATATTTAACTGATCAGCAGTACATACACATTGCACTCTCTCTACCCGTGGTCAGCTGCTTGGCACCTGATTTAATGTTTTTCCTTAGGGACAAGCGGTTAGGTGGTTTGCTGAAAACTCATTGTGTCATAAAGAAGCTATCAACCTGTGCCACAGCAAGACTTGCTAACAAAAATACCTGAGTGAGACTGAAAGGAAAAAGAAACAACTTGGTCCTTGATCTTACCAGTGTATTTGTTACGGGAATAGCCATGTCAGATAGAGGAAAAGCCAATCATTATCATTATCACAGAACTTCCTTTTCCCGTTTTGATGTGTTCCATACTCTCGTGTTCTCGTTATCGCGAGAATTAATAACCTGCCGTCTTCAGCATAAGCTACGGCTTGTATCATTGTCGGCCTACATTTTACGGTGCAAATTTAAGGCAGTCCAAATAGCATATAATCCAGCCAGCATTCAATGGGTTAAAACGGGGAGGATATAGCTATACACATGATAACTTGCCTTCGCGGAAGGCCCTCGGGTGCTTCTATACAAACATTCTGAGGACCCCCTAAATCTAATTCAAATATTTACTTATTGCGGCCAGTTGATTCTTTTCTTATGCAAGACTCACTGTATAATTTTATCGCCTTCTTTATTTTACACCACTATGTTGGCAATGTTTCTGCAGTTATATCATTGCTGGTGTGGCCATCATAGTGTCGAAAAGATGTATCAGCAGGGACAGACTGGTTTGGGGGGAATAAAAAAAAAAAAACAAAAGGAAAAAAAGAGCCAAACTTTGAGGAGATCATTGTGAGCAAAGTGAATTTTTAGTGGCACAGCCACCCTGCTCCATGGGTAGGCTAATTTGGTGTATTGCCAACTTCGTGGGGGAAAATAAGATGGCTCTGTGATAAATATTTGTGCCTCACGCGCCTAAGAATCCATGGTAACCCGAAGGCATTTAAAAAGTAAACGAAGTCTGCCCATTTCTCAGGGTCGTTTACCACTATAAACATGCAAGAAAGCTTGAGACGGTGTTAGAATGAAGAGGATTCACCAGCAACACAAAAAGAAGGATCAAAGAATCTGTTAGAATCTCCTGATCACAGTGATCCTCCTTCTCTTACAATTCCTAAACTCGTTTACTGGCACTTCATATGTCAAACCGCCTTGTTTCAAGTTGATTAGCGTTGGCATTCTTGTTCATATTGTACAATAGTTCATATTTGATTAAGCGAAAACCTGGAAATCGCCGGTGGACAGTTTTTACCCTCCTGCTAAAAATAGAACACACGAGATCCGAGAACAACTGTCACCAGACCTGTGCAGTGTGTGTGTGTGTGCGCGCGTGTGTGTGTGTGTGTGTGTGTGAATATCAATAGCAGCGGACAGTTTGGAGTGTTTGTACCCCCCCCCCCCATTAAAATAAAACGAGGATTTCCTGCCTTTCGTTTGGTAGGAACAAATCTATTATGCACGACTCACCACAGCTCTCTTTCTGTGTTTTGCACTATTTTCGATTTAACTGTAAAGGGGGTGGGGGGGGGGGGTGTTTACCTCAGCACAAATCAACAGGACCTATATTTCAGTCATGAGGAAAACTCAGCATAAAACTCAATTGTGGGTCATCTACTTTCAGAGAGTTGTGTCATCTATTTTCAGCTAACTTTCCACCCTTTAATTTCACGACGACTGTGTGAAATTTAGAAAGTTCATCGGCCGTTCTTGAATGGATCTGTCGGAATTTCATTTTGTTCGGCAATTCTTGTCCTTTATGCGATGAAATATGAAAGCTAGCAGCTCTATTTCTTATAGATAGCAAGAAGTGTGGTTGTCGGCAAAGGTACTTTAGAATACGCCTAACTCTCAGAGAAAAAAAAAAAAAAACGAAACCTCTTGTATGAGAGATCGTTTCGCAGATTATTTGCCCCTCCCAAAAGAGGGACTCGTGCAACGGGAGATCATTTTGACCAGCCCTATTACACCCCTTGCCGGACAAAAGAAGTGTTCAGCAAGCAGTGTTAAGAGGAAAAAATCGCTTTACACCTTGTCCCTCGAATGACTGATCGCCAAAAATTTAACAATAACAAGGAAACATTCTCTTTACATCATAATTTTTCTGGGAATTTTTCATGGTGCATGTTTCAAGCGAATGGCGCAAAGTGATTTTTTTCCCTCTTCGCGCTGCTTGTTCAATCCCTCTTTTGTCATATAAGCATACTTGGGAAATAGGAAATAAGGCCGAAGGGCTCATCCTTGTGTAGATAGAGTTGGAAAAAGTAGAGCAGGAGATAGGGACATAGGGACCTATACATACCAAGCAAAAATAGTAAGAGAGACCAAAACAACGCAGCAACACCCTTAAACTCTCGTGTTGGAAGACCTTTAACCCCCCCCCCCCCTTTTGTTTTTTCTTCAGAAGTGAAGACAGGATTTTTTAAGACAGGATTTATTATTATTATTATTATTATTTTTATTGTTTCAAAAGTAAAGAAGGAGTTTTAAGACAGGGTTTTTATTATTATTTTTAACAGGATTTTTTTTTTTTTAAACAAAGAACCGTCGAGATAACCTTCATCAGGAGGTCGAAAGACGTAAATAGAACGTAACGTAGCCTCTTTTGTCTGGTGAAGGGAAGCAAGAGGATGGGCACAACGATCTCCTATTATCATCTGGATCAGTGTTGGCCCCTTTGCTCCACAACTCTGCTTGAAGTTACTCTTTCTGGACTATTATAGGTGCATTCTTGGATATATGTAATCCGCTGGTGTTGATTGATTTATTAACAAAAATTAGCAAAAATGCGCTTGTCCGTGGGAAGATTTGCAGGCGCTAATTTCAGTATTTTAGGATGTTCATTCCGAAAAGACCAAGTCCACCTTTAATATCTCATAGGGCTAGTCTTTTCATTTTGACTTCCTGTGTGGGATGGAACTACCTACTCCTATGTCGCCTCAGCCACACAGCCTTGACACCAATTAACATTGGATTATGTGGGTCAGGACTTCAAATTTAATACGGCTGAAAAGGAACGTGAAGAAGTCTAAAATGTTAAATATTCGAACATTTTATGATACATGGCTCAAAATATATGATATATGTACTCATGGTTGTATAAAATAATACTGGGCCCACAATACGTCTTGTTCAGTTTTATTTGCTTCTACTCGTCGGTGACTCGTGAGCGATCTTTGAATAAAATTGTATGATTATGAACGGGCCGAGTTTAAGAGGAGTTATTTTGTTTGTTTGTTATGTTTTATGTTTCTTTTCTTATGATGGGAGATAGAGAATAAACTGTGCCAAGAACCAACAGTCGCCTGATAGAGTGATTCGGACACGAGAAATGGGCTGACTATACAGTATTTTTGATTTTTTTTGTGTGTGCAACATTATTATTTATACTCAGTTCAAATTCTGGAAGCATGCAGGAAAAACTTCCATGAATAATTAGATCAGTGAGTAGGCTTGCCACTACTGGTATCCATCAGACCCAGTCTGTGCGTCCCATGTCTCTGTGAAGGTCTGATCTCAGTTGTAAGCGCCACATGAACTCATTGTAAATCTCATACTGTTTTTTTTTTTTTAGGTAAGACAACAACAGGAAGAACAGCCACACCACCACCACAAACAACAACAACCTATCAGAAGTGTCGAACAACAACAAAAATAATAAAATTAATGGGAAGGAACGTCATTAAAATCTGAGCGTGGAGATAGGGACTTGGGTGATGAGTAAATGGATGGGGAGGGGAGAGGGCAGGGTCCTAATCCTAATGCCAGATTGGCATCAAAACAGTAATGTTATGGTTTTTATAAGCTTTTCAACCTCCTGTAGTGGCGGTTATCTCAGCTGTCCACAACCGTGGTAAAAAAAATAACATAACACTGTTATGTTTAACAAAACAGTAGTAATTTCCACGGGCAAATAGCTATCAGCTGCCGTGTTGTATTACAGCCGCCATGTGTACTTTTGGTATTGAGGCCGTCACGATACAGAGTGTCGGTTTGGCCTGCCAGCGGGACACGGATACCAGGAACGTGTTCATCTGTGTGGGTCGAGGATTGGAGAAAACAAAAAGTAATTTGACCCCACCTAAAAGAGAAAAAATGAGAAGTAGAAATGCGAAAGGCAGCAGGGTTTTTTGAGAAAACGGGAGATTCTGTCGATTATTCGGGTTTATTTCTTTCTTTCTTTGTTTTGTTTGGAGTAGCTCATGGCTAGTCTTTTTTTTAAAGTGACAAGATTACATAACACAAACAATTAAGGGGGGGGGGGGAACTCACCATCATGTGCATTTCCATACCCCAAAATGCAGGAAGTGGGGAGCCAGAAATACATCATTGCCACCAATATTGTATATAAACCCTTGGACCGTGGTTCACACCTAGAGAACTGTCGAGGAAATTGGTCACTAGCATGGAGATTTATCCATATGTAAGAATGGGAATACTTCCTGCGGTAGATCAGTCAGGTAGCTGAATGGGAATTCCATGCGTGCAGGTTTAGGAACACAGCTGAATATTGTGCTCCATTCTACCCCTAGGTTTTTGGTGCAGACTCCCACCCCAGCTCCCGTCCTTTTCCCCTTGATTTCCTATTCCCCAAATTTATGTGACCAAAAAAAAAAAAAGAAACAGAGTGATGGAAAAACTGTCACTTTTAAAGTCTGAATCTCGACCAAAAAGAAATGTTCACAGGTCATAGGAGGATATCCTTGTAATCATTTCTTTTCCACCACTCATTCCCAGAGTTGTCTCTCTTTTTTTCCTGGCTCTCTTTCTTTTTGTTGCACTGTCTCTTTTTTCTTTACCTTTCTCTTGTCTCTTCCTCAGGTACTTGTGTTCAGCTATGTTTTTCAAAGGTTGATCTCACAAACACAATGACAGGAAAGTTTAGAGCACAAGTCTAAATTTATTGTCTGGGGCCTGATGATATTCCATTCTTCGCATGTCTCATCTTCTGTCTAGTGTTGTTTCCATATTTCCAGGCCCCAGGGGACACCCCCCCCCCCCCCCCCTCAATTTTTCTATTAAAAAAAATAATAAAATTGGTGAGTGTATTTCTGCACATGTGCAAAATTGAGGTCAAACATCCTCCTGAATTTTAGTGCAGTGTGTAATTACATATTGATGTGTAGCAGTCTTAATTGCCCATTTATCTCTCTGACACTCATTAGAGTGTTAAAATGGCATCATATGCATTTTATCTTGCAGGAATTCCATGTGGCCTATGTGTTCATCAAGATGGCTAACTCCCCTCGACCTGGTGTCTGGGTGTTGGAAAGATCCAAAGATTTTGGGAAAACCTGGAAGCCATGGCAGTACTTTGCTGACACTCCTAGTGATTGCCTGAACATCTTTGAGGTCCCTGCTGATGAAAGGCTCTCCAGGGATGATCAGATTCTCTGTACCACTGAGTTTTCAAAAGTGGTCCCGCTTAGCGATGGAGAGGCAAGTTATACAATCAATTTGAAAATCACCATTTTAAGTAAATCTGTAGTTCTTTAAATGTCTTAAATACACACTGAAACATCATTGAGCAGAAGAATAAACACATGTATGTTCAGAAGTTGAACTATCAAATTAAAATGATGATTTTTAGAGGACTAAACTCTCAAGGCTTCACCTGATCTTGCAAATTGTGATTGTGGATCATACTGATTAAAACATGCAATTTAAAATATCACACAGGTTTATTTATGAGTATTCAAAACTAAGCCAAAATTATTATTTTAAATTTGTAAATATTTGATAAAGGATATGTACTTCTTGCATATTCAGTCAGTGATAGTTCAGTTTTGTTTGCTGCAGTTGTAGCTTAATTTTGTCCCTAAGTCGTTGATACTACCTTGATTTCTTTTTCTTTTTTTTAGATTGTCGTTTCCCTGGTGAATGGACGTCCCAGTGCTCTGAATTTCTCATATGCTGATGACCTGCAGGAGTGGACACGGGCTACTGATGTCCAGCTGAGGCTTCTTCGCACCAAAACTCTGCTAGGTCACTTGATGGCTGTAGCCAGGCAGGACCCCACTGTGACCAGAAGGGTGAATTGAATACTCTGCACCTTATGTGAATGAGCATGTTTTTTACTTAAGCAGGCCTTATGTCAATGAGCTTGTTTGTTACTTAAGCAGACCTTATGTGAATGAGCTTGTTTCCTACTTCAGCAGCCAGAAAATTCTTTAACAGGTACCCATTGTAAACATGTGTCCTTGTTTTTCTTCATAAATTTGAATGCTGGATTGAGGTTTATTTTGTGAAAAGACCTTACCTTCTTGGTAGATGAAAGTAAAAGCCTTGAACTAAAACTGAAGATGTAGATTTATATATATCTAGATATATAGACAGATCAGACCTCTTGAATTGTAAGCCGCTTGAGATGGTATCAGACTACATCAGATGTAGTCATAGTGATATCAGTCTATGTCAGATGCGGGCATAGTGATATTGGATCGCTTGAGATGTAGGCATAGTGACATTGGATAACTTGAGATGCCGGGAAGGTAATACCAAACAACTTGAGATGTAGGCATAATGATGTCAAACCACTTTGAGATGTAGGGGTAGTGATTTCAAATCACTTTAAGATGTAGGCATACGGGTATCAAACCACTTTGAAATTAGCCAGATTAGCCATAGTGACATCGAACCTCTTTGTGATGTAGGCATAGTGATATCAAAGACACTGTACTGATAGGACTGGACATAGGGGCAGTTTTACGTTTACAGCGACATGCAGCACCCCCAAGCGTTGAGAGTACTGTCTGTAAACAACAATAGCAGCAATCATTAAACTAAGAAGAGGAGGACAGTTATGTGCAGGCCGCGCTTACACAAATTCAAGAGCCATGGCATGTCATTTTTTTATTTTCCTCAAAAGATCCAGAAAGTTGAGTTACAGCACAAATCGATTCAGATCATGAATACAAAACTAGTAACGCAAGCAGCACAGCAGATATTTTTTAATGACGTGAAGATGACTGTCATATACATAAGGAGAGGGAATGGCTATGCGTGCTTTTTTTTTAGTGATACAAAGAGAGAATGTCTGGTCTTATCTGTGTAGTGTCTTTGATCAAACCACTTTGAAATGTTGGCATAGTAATATCAAACCCCTTTGAAGTATGGACAAATGATATCAAACCAAAATCTCTATATCTAGGCAGAAAAAGCTATGATTTGTATCTCTTTTTCATATTTGATAGTTTATACAATCATCACAAATAAATACTGCTATGGTAGAGGAAAGTGTAATATTGTGCAATGACATCCTTCTCAAACTCATCAGGTTTGTGCAATGATATCAGTTTATAACAAGATTGTGAGCTGAATTGTTTCACCAGAGATTAAAGGGGTAGTGCAACATGAATTCGTTGTGTCAAATTCCTTTGTGTTTTTGCCTCAGACGAAATATTTCAGTTATTGTAAACCCACTGACACACAAATTTGAA
>JBCAUA010105682.1:0-10143 GCA_038406235.1 Peronia verruculata
TTGTCTGCCATGCGCAGAGCAAGTAAACAAAGCCACATGTGAGCAATGTTCACTAGGTCATGTGATTTTGAAAAAAAATACCTAATTGTTTCAATTATGCTACTGCCCAAAAATCCCCTTCGCACCTGTTGTCTCTTTAAGGCAATGTGTAACTCTCACTGGTGGAAAATACCTTTAGTTTGTGACTTCCTCTCCTCTCTACTTCCTTCAGCCAATGTTGCCTATTTAAGCTGTCGCATTTTAGATGGGTATGAAAGGATTTTGGGGCAATTGTATAATTTTGACAATTGGGAGCAAAGTGTTAAACCTCTCCAGTTAGAGTCAGTACTGGTGGTTTCATTTTGCCTCTTTCTAATCTTTTGAAGCATCAACCCTGTTCTTTCACCAACCAGATCCTATCACTGATTTCAGTTGAGCTCGGCATATTCCAGCGCCAATCCTGAGTCTATTGGTTCTGTTGTTATTTTTTGTTTTTTAACTACAACAGAATAAACTATGTAAAATGCAGTCAAGAATACTGTCAACAGCAGATAATGTGCCCATGATCTTAGAAAGACTAGTGTAAGAGGGCAGGTGTTTGCAATCTAGACGAGATCTAGAAATTCTAGAATCTAGGAAATAGATCTAATTACGCTTGATGATTATGATGACGGCACCGTCTGTGGGATCTTTTTAGTTCTTGGAATTTCCACTAGATCTGGTTGTATAATTTTTTTTAGTCCCATTCCAGGATCTTGGAAAACTTGTCAAACATCAACAATGAAAACTTCCAGCAAGCATGAAAACCCTAGATTTTCTTGAAAGTGTCCTCTGTAACCTGACAACACGGTGACCACATAGGGTCAGAGGAAATTGCCAGACTTTTTTTTTTTTTTGGTGAAAACAGTTTGACATCCCCATGAATGGACACTCCACCAGTTGCATTCTTGCATGTGCAAGCCAGTATAAAATTGTTTCGCCTTTACTATGTGGTGGAATTGTTTGTTTTTGCATAAGCTTTTTCATTGGATCTGTAGGCCTCTATAGTCACTCTGATATTTTTTTTTTTTTTTCCTGAGAGGTTATCTTTAACTGGACTTGACTGTATGTATTACTCTGCTGTTTTCTCAAATTGAAATATGCCATTTGAGTGGTGTCGTGTGCTAGCGATTAGGCCGTCGACTCGGGATCTGAAGTTCCGGGTTCGAATCCTGACTGGTCCCGACATTTTTGTCCTTGGGAAAAACATTTTACACACATTTCCTGACAGCACCCAGTGATTGATATTGTTACATTGATAAGGATTTGATCGTCCAATAGGCAGTCGCCATGTATGTTTCCAAGGAAGCTGAGAACGTTTATGAATGTCTTCTTTGGGTCTGTCGGGGTAATAATAGATTGTAAAGTGCCTAGAGCCTGTAATTACGGGGATAAGCGCAATGTAAATACTCTCTATTGTTGTTATTTTTATTTCTTAAGAATGCAAAAACCATTTGAACAAATAAACAAACAAACAGTGTTTTGATAATAATCGTAATTAGTCATGATTTGTTTGTAATAGCTGTGTGTTATGTTTGCCTTATCGTTGCAGTATTGAAGGGAAAGAAACTCAGCTTACCCGCATAGACGTGGTGTAGTTTGCCGAGCGAGAATCTGCCGGAGGGGTCCACAGCTGGTGTGCAAGGCTGGACATCTGCTCTCCTGGGGTGCACACAAGTTGAACAGACAGGTTTTCAAAGTGGACGAAACAAAGAAACAAACAAACAAAAAAAAAAAAAAACAAGAAAGACAGAAAAAAAAATACATTTTAACTGTTTAAGTTTCTTCTTCTTTTTTTTTTTTTTTTCCTTCTTCTTCATGTGTTGTACAGACATTGTTTGACTCTTTTGCTGGTGACACTAGAAGTAAGAATAAGTTCTTTGACCAACAGGAGAGACAACGTTAATGCATATCCTATTTTCAACAGGAATTAGACAGGGGAATACAATATAAAAAAAAAATTTAAAAAATATCTGCAACATGTTATTTTATATCCCATACCAGAGAATTCTTTGTGGAAATGTCTGTTTCAGATTAGAGAGAGATATTTTTGTAGCATGTTCAGAATTCAAATTGTTTAAATATAGTTTCAAAAAAGTATTTGCAAGAAATTATTTTGACCAACTTTTAGACTGTTGTTATTATTATGTTCTTATAATTTTTATGCAAAATTGAATTTTGAACAAGTGTTTTTGATGGCCAAAGTTGAAAATATAAGGCAGAACAATATTTTATAAAGATTTTTTTTTTTTAAATCATTATTAGTATTTTTGTTTTTGGTTGGTTGGTCTTCCTAACCGTTAATAAATATGGATGAGTATTCTGGGAAATTATTTGTGTTGTGACTGACTAGTCTCTGATGCGGAATTGACCCTTTGACAAACTGTCTTTGATTAGATTTGTCACATGCTTTGGTAGTTCCTGTCTATGTCTAAAACGAGTGTCATCTATACCAATTTCTTCCAAAGCTATAGGCCTGTCCTTTTTGTGTGGTTTTATATGTTAATGCATATGTTTGAAACAGAATGTATGTACGTAGTGGGAGAAAATGTTCACAGATTGGCATGTACAGAGGAAAGAGCCTGGCTGTTTTGAGATACGTAGACGGGAGTAAATGATAGCTTATGTATATGGTCACGTCACATCATTATTATTGAGTGATTTATTATGCATTTAAGGAAAAATTTCACACACGCTTGGATTCATTCTCATCTCAGATTTGATTCATTTTATTTTTAGCCTGCCTTCATCTGCAGCATTTCAAAGCTTTTCATGTAAATTTGATTTGCACTAAAAGTTAATCCACTGAAAGGATGCATTTGGGTGAATTTTCTAATGAAACAAGTCGCAGACTCCATTGGATCTTTCTCAACTTTTCACACAAGGGCATTAGGGAATGTCTCGATGTGAACCATATTGTTGTTGGTGGGAACATATGCAGTTTACACCACAAGACGCTGTGTCTCGTTGACCTGCACCCGAGTTTTGCAATGTCCAGTGGTTATCTGGTCATTTGAAAAACAGTTCACAGGAGAAATGAAAAGAAATGATTATTCCAAATCTGAAAGAGACAGCCATGCCTAGAACAAATTCAAAACCCGATGTCTGTGATTATCTGTTGATCTGAACGGAAATTAGAAAGAAAAAATTTTTGTGATCAATTATTGGAAAAATTGGTAAGTGGACATTAAAAAATGGAAAGAAAAAAAAAAGGTTTTCTTTGTATTTTTTTATTTTATTATTTTTTTTTAACAAAAAAAAAAAAAGTTAAATACTTTTTTTTTTTTTGTTTTTTGAGTGCTAAAAATGAGCAGCTGTCATCTGCATGCATGGCTGTTCTGTGGTGGAGAAGCATGCTGCATTTTGCTGTGATTGACCTGTTTCAGTAACACAGAACACTGCGTAACGGCAGCTGTTTAACTCCATGTTCCAGATTGTTCGTCCATACAATGCATCAGTTCTGTGAGCCTCTGCCAGTTTGATTTCTGTAGATTATGTGATCTGCACATTTTTGTGTGAGCCCCTTGAGCTGGCAGCACTTGCAGTGTTTGACCAAATGACCCTGGTCCAGTGAAAAACTGCCACAGATCTGCCAAGTCAAATGACGCTCACCATAAACATCTCCGTTTTCCTTCATTTCTCACCCTCATCATTGTGTTCTGTTTCACTGACTGTCCAGGGGCTGGTGCTTGGACCATATTGTGTGTGCATTTTCATTTCGCCATTTCTAGTTTCTCATTTGTGTACTTACCTTCTTTTGTAGGAAATTTCTCTAAATACGCTGCCCTTTTTTTTTTTTCTTCTCATTTCTGTTCACATACATATGTATTTTATTTATTATCCTTTGAATCTATTGTGTGTTGTCGGTGGCCATGGCACATCCATGGAAAGAGTATTGAGGAATAGAATTTGATGCGTTGATTTTGATCAAGCACTACACTTGAAGTTATTGAATGATTCTGGGAAACCTAGTAGACAAGATTGAAATTTGGTTGCCCAAGCAATGTCATTCGGACAGTAAGGTAAAATCTGATTGGAAGCAATGAGTCTGCATTGGCCCGTCTCATCGATGATTGATTCTGTGGGCCATTGCGTTAGTGGTCAATGGTACCAAGGTTCTAGGTTTGGGATTTTGAAATACCCTGAGATAGGCATCAGTTTGAGAGCTGGTATAGATGCTGTCTTGATGGACAGTCTTTGACTTTAGGCTATTACAGGACACTAATCTGCAGGCCAAAGAACAGTTCTGGGGAACAGAAAGAGATTTTTGTGAGACAAGATTGAAATTTGGTTACCCAAGCAGTGTTATTTGTACTGTAAGTTAAAATCCGATTGGAAGCAATGAGTCTGCATGTTTTAGGGAGATCCTGGAGTGCACAAAAAAAGTGTAAAGGGCAAGAAGTTGAATTTATAAAAAAAATATATATATATATATATTTGTTGTACATGTAGTAAAAAATGGTCAAAGACAAAAAAAAAAGCTGCCAGCTGATGCAATTGATAGACTGGTTGAAAGTAAGTGCATGCTTTAGAGTGATCCCTTGTGTTCGAACGGTGCTTTGGTTGAAGTATTCCGTTTTGATCCCTAAGGCAGCTTTGGGAAGGATGAAGCCCATAGTTGTTTCCAGGGTTTTGATATTATTTCTGGACCAGCTTCTCACTCAGATTGGACAGCGACCAAACGATTGATAATTTCATCTGTTATGTGTGGAGCAGATGTCCTGATGTCCTACCCTCATTCATGTCTGTCTCCTGTCGTTACGAGCTTATGCAGTCAAACAAGATATCCGAGCTTCACTGGTGATAGAGCACCCTGTGTTTGCATGCGTGTGTCGTGCGTCCTGTTCGTCCCCTTACGCTGTGCTTGACAATCTGTATTCAACCTTGTATGTGTACCGAATTTGCTTCTAACAGATTGAAGTAACATTATTTAATGCTTATATCTTGAGTAGCTTCTCTTATCGTGTCAATTCTTTATGTCGTCATTTTCATCAGGTGTGGATGTGGGCTTTTAGAGCTTTTACGGTTCAGTTCTCTGGATATTTGTTCTATGACATAATTACCTGGTTTTTACTTTTGTTATCAGATATTCATATAGACATATGTTCATTGATTTCCTAGCCTCATTTATTTTCAAGAATTTGTTTTGAAATTTGGTTTAAAAAAAAAGACCGAAATTGAAGATACCAATGCCAGTGGTCCAGGGGCAAATTTTGGATTGGGTATGAAGAGATTGCTGATCTAAATGTCACTAGATCCTCTCTGCACTGGTTTCAATGGACATCTGATCTGTAGCTGTATATACACGGACTTGTGCATTGCAGATTTAGTACTTGATGAAAGCGGAGAAATAATCATGTCAAGGTTTGCTCATTGATTTTTCTCGGTAAATGGGAAAGAAAGGTGAAAACAAAGCATCAGAGGTTTACCTGATTTACAGATCACAGGCTTGGGTAGTTCCATGGTTGATGGAACCCATTCACCTGAAAGTTTGACCACTATACTATACCAGTGACTTGCACATGTTGATATCAGGGTATACTCACACACAAATGTTGAACATTACAAAGAATACTGTGTCCATATGATCTTATTTCATAAGTAACCAGATTTTCATCAATGCTTAAAGTTTATCTGTACGCTGCAAAGACTTGTGTACATTGCTCAGGGATGTCAAATTTCCTACTTTAGCAGGATTTCCTACTTTTTGGCTGTCATTAATTTCTCTCTTGGCCCCAAAACCGGTATTATCTACCATTAACATACAAGCTACTTCAGTTTTATGTGGTGCTAAAGAGTAGGGAAGTGGATAGGTGGACCCCGGGTATATATATATATATATATATATCATCTGTAATAATTCATCATCAATGATCAATGCACACCATCTATAATTAGCTCGTCGGACCTACATGTTAGCGTTAGGGTGGACCGTCACCCCGCTCGTCGGACCTACATGTTAGCGTTAGAGTGGACTTGCGCTGGTCGAGGGTCCCAGCAGGTTGAGCCAGAGGGGTTGTTCTAGATCTCTACGACAACCAAGAAGGTAAAGAAAAATGAACAGTGCGTTGCCTGCGGTCCACCTATCATCTACCAAAGAGTAGGTCAGGAACTTTTCCTACTTTTTCATGGAGACAGATTGACATCCCTGATTGCTCATTTGAAGTCCACCTGTCTCCCCCAGCAGTCCCAGCATGAAAATGTGAGATTAGATATGCATGGCTTGAGTCATCTTTAAGATTTGACGATCACTGGTAGCATGGAGAGGTAGAAGAAGAGGGTGCCCACGGGATCTGCTAACGTATATGTAAACCAGCAGTGTGTCTTGTATTAGGACCCACCTATCAAATTTTCTTCTCATGTTCATCAAATAGGGCTCCTGGAAAGCAAAAAAAAAAAGTGTAAAAGGCAAGAAGCTGAATTTATAAAAGAAAAGTTTTTTTTTTTTTTTTTTTAATTTTTCATTTTAAAAAAAAGGTTAAAGACTAAATAGCTGCCAGCTGATACAATTGATAGACTGGTTTATGAAAGTAAAATCAAAGAAGCTTAGGATGACTAATGACACCTTGGACGTTTGTGGTGTCAGCTTGGCGGTGTCTGTTTGAGAATATACTTTTCCAACTGGAAACATTTGATTGGGATTGTCCGAAAGGAAAAAAATCACGTTTTCAGACTTGCTGGAAGGAAACGACCAAGAAAAAAATGAGATATTTATTATACTTTTTTTTGGTTTTTTTGGTCCATAGTTATTCTTTATTCTGTGCTATATTATACAGGTGTATAGCCATGGGGGATTCTTTTTTTTTTTTTTTTGTTTTTGACATTGTGGCGTTGAATCCGAGCATATACAGTGGATATATGTGGGATATGAGAACTCCTTTTGTCTGAGTGGATGAAATCACTGCAATGCTTGTTGATCTTGTGGATGTTACTGAAAGTTTTAGAGTGAGCAAAGAGCTGGTTAGTTAATACAGAGTTGTATTGTTACATTGATATGTATAATTAAACCATTAACGTTTTACTGAACCTGAATTTTGGTGCTTCATTTTCTTTGCATTGGCTTGTAATAAGTTTTTTTTTGTTTTTTTTCTCTCACTGTCTCTCTCTCTAATTTTTTTTTTTTTCTGTCTGGATGTGTGACAATTTTTGTTTTGTTTTGTTGTGGTTTTTTTTTTTTTTTTTCAAAAGTTTGTTTGGTTTTCTGCGCTTATCTCGAACTAACAACAAGGGAATGGAAATGTGCCTGCCAGCAGCTGTATAACCTTAACCGTCAGCAGCTCACATGCTATCATTATCTTAAAGAGTACGAGAAAACAGGCGGTTTGGTTTTAACTTGTCAGAGATATCAAATCTCTTACTTTAATACTTTAATAGGATTTCCAACTTTTTGGCTGTCGGTAATTTCTCTGTTGGCCCCAAATCTGGATTATTTACCATTAACGTACTTCAGATTTTCATGATGCTAAAGACGATACAATGTACCAGGAACTTCTCCTACTTTTTCATGTAGACGGATTGACATCCCTGACTTGTGCATATCTCTTTCATCATAGCCCAACTATCGTTTAATTTATTCTGTACCCTACTGTCACTTGGCTCTGACATATATGATATAACCAAACAAAAAAGAAAGGAATGTTAAGAGTGAAAATATTGGTCTGAAGTCTTCATTACAAGTTCCAGCATTTCATTCACATCTTGGTAGAGCGGAGTTCATGTTTGGCAATCAGACCTAACTGTACTTATGAAATATGGGTGAAGATCTGAAATGTACACACAGGGTTGAATAAAGATCCTCAGCTCTTTACGCTCATCCAAACATCCAATTTGATTTACGTTGAAATAGTAAATACATGTCAAATTTCCTACTTTAGTAGGATTTATTACTTTTTGCTGTCAGTAATTTCTCTGCTGGCCCTAAATCCGGTATTATTTACCATTCACCTACTTCACTTTTAAGTGTTGCTAAAGAACATACCAGAAGCTTTTCCTACTTGTTCATGTAGACGGATAAACATCCCTGGATATTGTATAGCAGAATGCAGAAGTGATGATAATGATTACTATTCGTTCATGAAATGTTTGATCTGGCATGATTGCACTCTAAGAGCATGTGACTGTCTAATTCGTCCGTCTCAGAGTCAAATCCCAGCCACAGTGATAAGCACAGCATGAACTAACCACTGAAGGAACGAGATACACTGCACTGTCATGTCATGCTTGGAGTGAGTAACATTAGAGTCACCTGTCACCAGAAAACCTGTTTAGCAATGGATTTGTTCCGACCATGCAAACGGCTGGAACCTCCGGTCTAATTTTAGTAACGGGGTATAAACACTCAAAAACTGCTCACTCACTGTGATTAACATTGAAAAAGTACATGAAAAATAAAGGATCGGTGACAATTAGGTATTTTTTAAAAAATCACATGACCTAGTGAACGTTGCTCACATGTGGCTTTGTTTACTTGCTCTGCACATGGCAGACAAATCTGGACGAATGATGAACTCTCAGACTTGTTACATCATATAAACAAAGCCACATGTGAGCGATGTTTCCTAGGTCATGTGATTTTGTTGAAAATACCTAATTGTTCTCTAATCTCCTTGTAGAATGGTAACAAACATCAGTGAGCGTTCTGTATTTGGCACAGGGTACAAAGACCCTGCTGGGGATTTACAGGTTTTTGCTCAGTCAAATATGAACCTGTTAGCCCCGATCACGAAAACAAAGGCAAGGGAGAAAAATATACATGTAACATTTTGAAATTTAACCCATTGGCATCAAGTTCAATTTCTGTAGAGTTTACTATGCAATTAGGACATGTTACAGATCTAGGGTTAGCCACAAGCCATAATCTATCTAAGCAACACACATGATGCATGTACTTTGTATGATTTTTAAAACCCTTCAACCGAATAACAGACAAGTTGTAAGCTAACAGTATGTAGGGAATACAGAAACAAAAAACAAACAAAAAAAAACACTTCATGAAAGAACAGAAACATTACATTGTAAGTACAGTACAATGTATATTTTCTCTGTATTCATCGTAAAAGCACAAAACTGGAGCAAAGCTATGGTACTCTTTTGTTTGGCTACTTGTTAAATTTGAAATAATCAGAATATTTGTCACAGTTCTGCTTGAAAACTCTTAGACACAGCGACACTGACAGTATGTCAGGTCAATTGTCATGCCATTTCTCAGTTTTTTAATACTCTTTTTTTTTTAAATGTACTTGTAGTTCTCAATTTTGCTGTCTTCTACTCTGGAATTGGGTCAATACCATTTCCACTCATTATATTTTTTCTAATGTATAAAGGTTTATGGGTCATATACTCAGTTTATATGGTATGAATGTCGGGCGGCTTGTATTTAAGGTTCAGAATGTACATATGTATCTGTAACAAGGATTAGGATCTAGTCTAGATATCGATATTGTGAAGTCCGTTCAGAAATTATCTGTGTATTTCCATCCAAGCACATTATGAATAATGAACACCAGTCTCTAGCCAGGCCAGAAACTACAAGGTTAATCTTTTCTGCCATGCACATGCACCGACAAACATTGTATTTCATAATCATCAAGTTTGATTGCAACATCTTTAAAAATTATTTGGTGCTAAGGGTAAGAGAATGGAAAAAAGAACAATGATGCGATACTGAATCTGTTCTGAATAAAGGCAATATAACAAGCTGTATGGAACCGGATGTGTTTGGCTTACTCTTGTATTTTAAAGTGGTCTCGCTACTGCAGAATGGGGACTACAGAATATGAAGGGATCAGTGGAAAAATTTGTAATGTCACATTTTGACACTTGAGAAATGGGAGATCATTGTGCTCAGTCCTATGACTTCCCTTTACCACACAAAAGAGGGATTGAACAAGTAGTACTAATGAGAGAAAATAAATCACTTTTGCACCCTTTGCTTGAAACATACACCTTGAAAAATTTTTTAAAAAAGTATGATGTAAAGAGAGTGTTTTCTTCTTACATGTATTGTTATAATTTTATCAAATTTTTGGCGATCAGTCGTTCGAATGGAAAGCAGTAAAAGGATTTTTTCCTCTTTACACTGCTTGCTCAACACCTCTTTTGTCTGGCAAAGGGAAGTAAAAGTCT
>JBCAUA010105693.1:0-10143 GCA_038406235.1 Peronia verruculata
TTTGACCACGGTTGTGGACAGCTGAGATAACCACCACTACAGGAGGTTGAAAAGCTTATAAAAACCATAACCATACGTTTACACGTCAAGAAACAGATAGGCAAGAGAGCGGGACAAAAGACAGGGATAAGGAGTCAAAGAAAAGATGTCACCCGTGTAACGTCGAGGATGGCATTCTATGTGAGACACCCAACCGATCGCCGGCTTTCACCGCCTGCAGGTGGGAGTTAAAAAAACGACTTATATACCCGTAGGGCAAGGTCAAATATGAATAAATTATGATCTTTCAAGAACGCATCACTCGAAATAGCCGCTATTCAGAAAGCTGAAAGGCCAAATTGCTTTTTAAATAACAGGTCTTTAAAAGAATTAAATTTCGTTCAAAACATACAAAGAACCACAGCAATTTCAGAAATGTTTCAGTTTTTAGGTACAACCTATTTGACAGAAAAATTTGATGTTGATGTAATGAAAGACAAACCTTTCTTTTAAAAAAAAAAAGAAAAGAAAATGAATACAAACTAGCAAGCTGACAGACAAACAGTGACAACTCATGGCAACTTTTTCAGATATATACGTCCAGAACCCATGAGTGCCTTGTTTTTTGCGTGCTTTCGGGAAGAACTTTCTAAGCCAGGATCTCTTTGTGGGTTTAACAAAGAAACAGCTAGCTATTGCAGAGAAAAATAACTTGTCATTTCCTTTATCTAATAGGCTCCAAAATACACATTCATACACATACATACACTCCACACACACACACGCACACACACGTACACACACGCACATACACGAGAAATAATAAATGTATGGAGGCCATTCTCTTTATCTTTATCATGAATCTCCAAAATTTATTATAAACCTCGATAACAACCATAGCCATTAATCCCTACAAAATTCTACTCCTAAAAAACATAATCCTTAGCCTAGATTGCACCCCAAACCATGGGCCTTCCTGGACCCAAGTTTTAACCCTCTGACTCCAAGCATGAACTACAACGAATGTTGGGCGAATCTAACGTCTCCTTAAAGGTTTAAAATAACAGTTGTTAGCATTGAGTTCCCCCCGAGAAACCTGTTCAGGACTACCCAGGCAAGGACTGACCCAGGTTAAGACTTTGATAAACATGTGACCTGAGGTGCCACTGACTTTGTTTGTTGACACAAAATCCACATCTAGGTGGTCCTCATTATACCATAGCCTGACACCAACAGGACCCTAGCCTTCCCACATACAAGACGTAGCCTTAACCCTTTAAAGTCCAATATGGATTTCCGTACAGGACGAAGCCTTACAATACTACACCCAATGAATAGTGTAGTTCGAGAACTGACTTCTTATATTCACTCCCAAATAAAGCTAACTGTTATATGAAGATGATTGTATTCTGTCGGGTGTTTTCTTCAAGATACTGAAAACCTCACTTACTGTTAGTGTTAATCCATTGTTTGTTATACTGCATAATATCACATCTGTCACACTAGAAATCAGATCAGGTTAACTGGCCAACAGACAATGCAAAGTTAGCATAAATAAAATAAAATTTAAAATAAAATAAAATAAAATCTAAAATAAAATAAAATAAATATTTTTTTAAAAAAAACAAGTGTAGAAAGGTTAGAGTTTAGATCTAAGCTCAGAGAATTCAGTAACTTTACCTGACGGTAGTCGTACATTTACTAAAGGTGACTAAAGCGACAAATTGGTGAAACCACGTATTGGTTGATATCATGAAGCAATAGAAAGGGCATTCAGTGTTTTACACAGCCCCGGTAAGAGCTAGAGGAGAGAGGGGAGGTGAGAGAGCAGAGTAGAGGAAAGAGGAGGGGGGGGTGGGGTGGAGGTGGTAGAGGGTGACCAAAGATCCTCTACACAGTTCGTTGCCCGAGACTTAGGTTAGGTCATTCTAGACTACTCAAGAGTGACCTGGTGTGACCCAGTTCAAGCACGAATCACTCAATCGTATCTTAGAACGGTCCTTTTCTTTGCTCCTATTTAGGGTATGTTTAAGGATAATTTGGGCTTGAAATATCCAACGTGGAAATATCTCTGGGAAGTCTCAATGCTGACAAGTTATATGGGTAGAAATTTGGAATTTGGAAATTTTGCCCGGAAATTTTGCCCCTACTTTTCATCAAATTTGCTGCCAAAGTTTCTTTAACGTGCATAACGTACACACGCGACCTTAAAAATAATAATATATTGCCCTTATCCGAGAAGGCTAGACGCCACGCTTCCCTACCCAGAGAAAGCCAGGGGACCGTTGAGTCACTGAAAAATGCAGATTTCGATCTTTGTGTCCTTCCATTCCCCGATGGAGGACCCACGAGTCGATCCCGGTCACAACCTCACCCACTGAGTTGTTTTCAACATGAAGCAGACGCCAAACTACAGAGCCAGGGCGACAGTCCTCCCTTTCCCCCCCCCCCCCACCCCCACCTTCCCCCCGGACACTCCTGGACTTGCTGAATGTTTATATTTCAGGGCTTTCGGGTACTGGCTAGACAGTGAAAAAAAAAATGCATTGTTATACCGCTAATGATAGTGGCTTACAGGCAGAAAGGGATTGAATCTCAAGACAGGAACTGTCGTGGCAAGCACTTCGTGACTAAAATGATGATGAGAATGACAAGATCGAAGAGAGAATAAGTGTCCGACGAAAAACCAAGACGGATCTTACATAAATTTTGGCCCGTTCTCAGAGTGTATTCAATCTTGAACTTATGAATTCTCCGGGCTATTGTTTATTTATTTATTTATCTATTTATTTATTTATTGTAAATAAAGTGCCAGGTTAAGCGGCTGATGGTTTGTCTTAAATTTTAAGACAAAGATGACGATGATGGCGGCGATAGAAATGAAGTTGATGATGAAAAGAAGAGAAAAGAATAAGCTCGTGTATGCCTAATTTGTGAGTACAATTAATAGCTCAGAGAGATTTTGAAAATGATTTTTCCATCAGAATCCGACTTCTTATATCGTCAAGAATACTATGATTATCATGCTTAATGTATTACTGCTATCTACATCACCATATAATGTGTCACAGCTTGTATCATTGTCAAAGCCAATGTTTACTGTCAATACAACCACTGTATCAGAAGTAGGTCATATTTGTTGATATTCTTACGATGACACTGATCCAAACCGTGTCAAGCTACAGCCCAAGTGGACGAGTCCACATCTAGCCACTGGCCAACCCTTAGAACAGCACAGGTTGCGGCTGTAAGTACCAGTTACACACTACCCGGCCAGTGCGTCCGTCCACTCGTATCGCAACCAGTGACCCGACAGAACTGACCTTCGCTCCCCTAAATCTCACCTAGCACAGCTAGGCAGACCAGAATAGACCAAAACCGCACTGAAGCTAAAGTCTCAGTTAAAGTCTAGTTGCGACCGCTGGTTATCATTCAGTCTACACTTTTTAAGTTTCTCCCTTCAGCTTGTACCAGTGCTGAAGTTTATTTACGTCACGCGGTTCGTTTCTTGAGTCTCTCGAACTCAAAGCGATGTTAAAATCAATTATTAAAGGCTAAATATTCAGGGATGTCAAATTTCCTACTTAAGTAGGATTTCCTACTTTTTCCCTGTCAATAATTTCTCTTTTGGCCCCAAATCCGGTATTCTTTACCATTAACATACTTCAGTTTTATATGTTGCTAAAGAATATCCCAGGAACTTTTCCTACTTTTTCATGGAGACAGATTGACACCCCTGAATATTACCAATTATAGTATCTGCCAACAAGTCTTGCCTTCACCATGACCAAGGCACTGTGTAGCACTGCCCTCTCTAAGTTTTCCTCGAAGCACGGTGCATTTCAAAAAGAGTGACCATTTAGAACATCTGCTACTTGATAATTCTTCAGGGTCGGTTACTTTATTGAACAAATGATACGAAAAACATTTCAACATAACACGTAGATGTCACGGTGTTGTGTCTAGCATGATCAAGCAGCGATATCTGCGTCTCAACATCTTTTTATCTATTTATTTATACATTAATTGTGTTTGGCACCCGCAGTATTCCGTAACACTCACTGTCTCTACATTGCAAGAAATCTTCATGTCCGTGAGCTTCATGAACGAACAAACTAAATGAAAGCAAACGGTTAACAAATGAGGAGTACACGGGAAGACTGGGCAGTCCCAAAAACGGTTTTTGTTGTTGTTGAGGGAAGGAAGGGTACTTTTTGCCGCGTTTTCTCTCTCTCTCTCTCTCTTTCTCTCTCTCTCTTTCTCTCTCTTTCTCTTTCTCTCTCTCTCTTTCTCTCTCTCTCTTTCTCTTTCTCTCTCTCTCTCTCTTTCTCTCTCTATTTAACTGCATTTCTCCCTTTCTCTAAAATACCTTTAGAAAAAAAAAACTGAACACGGCCACGTTGTAGAACTATTTTCAGTCCAAAAGTCGTACTCAAAACTGTGAGATTTCAGACTTTCAAATCAATTTCTCTTGATTCATTACTGGTGGCTATGGTTTTACCCTTCATGTGGATTCTTTCATTGCACACATTAAAAAGAAGACCACATCGCGGTGCAGCATTAAAGATGTTTCTATAGAATGACAAAATTAACTCTTTCCAGGACACGGGACTTTTCACGGCTGTGCCATCAAATTTTGAAAAAAAAAAATATTTATCATATTTTAATTCATCAAAAAATCGATGTAAAACGAGCGACCAACACCACAAAATGGCACTTTTTTCATGCGAATTAAAGTAGTAGAAAGTCAGAGTTCTTATTAATCGTTATAAACAAGTAAACCTACTGGCGGCTGTCTGGAACAAAATAAATTACGATCTGGAGACTATGTACAGATGATCGGCAAAGCTGCGGGAAAGCAGATCATCTAGTTCTATATAAACGATTCGCATGGAAAGAGTTAAAGTATCCTACTCAGTGTAAGAGCTGGCGACTTATAATGAGGTTGGCAATGTCCTTCACCGAAGGAAAGAAGGGATACGTCTTTTCTTAAGTAGATAATGAGGCCTACAGGATAGCATATATAAAGCACAATACTGGTTCGTAAGCTTAAAGTACTTACACTGTCTGAACTTCTTTCAAATTAATAATAATACAACTAGACCTAGATGAACCAAAAAACTCACGGTTTCCTGACTGTGCTATATATGAGAGAAATCCCTCGATCGATGACTTTCCAGAACGATTAGCTCAACACATAACAGACTTTGTGCTACGTGAGTTTTCTGCCTAACACTTAGTTACGATCCACAATTCTGATTCGAACTCTCTGCACGCACCATTCTAAAGAGATCTTCAAACTCAAACAGGTTGCCGTTCACCTGTAACACATGTCTGTTTCTTTCATTCTCTGACCAGTGAGCCGATGTAGAACCAGCCTAGCGGAGTTGCTCTCATTTCCGAGTCCCAGCACACACGACACACCGTACAGGTAGGACCAGACTGAGGGAAGCGCGGCGTTAATTATCGGGTTCCCGCAATCCCGTACCGTACGTCTGAACTAACGTACCGTTCTCTGACTAAACGCCGTTGTCTTCGAAAACGTCTGTTTCGAGATAATCCTGACTTAGTCTGGCCATCTCTCGCTAAGCACAAAAAGAAAAATGTAATCTTTAGTGGCCGAATCGATGCAGTGAGTTATCTTTTAGTGGGAGATCTCTGTGCCCAAGTCTGTTGCTTCCCTTTGTCAGACAAGAGCAAGCAGCTGTTTAAAGAAGAAAGAAAAATCATCTTACTTCATGTCATTCGAAAGACTGTTCAAAAATAAAAATTTTAAAAAATGATTAAACTATAACAACAGCAAGAAACATCTCCTTTTATACCATAAATGTTTTGAAATTGTTCATGACGTATGTTTCAAGAAAAGGGCGCAGTTTATTTAATTAATTAATTAACAGGACTGGTCACAACAATCCCCCGTCATAATGGTTTGCTAACGTTGGGATTTAACGGTGCACCAATGTTATTACGGCAGATTACATCCAGCAAGTTATATACTTTTACCAATTAAAAAAGCATTTTACTGAGAAAATTGCTCTCGGGATAGGTGAGGAAACAGTTAACACATGATTTCCGTAGGGACACTCACGATGTCGTTTTCACGGGAGGCTTCTCACAAATATCAAACACAGAGATTGTAATCACAGGACCATGAAGTAGTGTTTCAACCCAGCTTCTATTGAACTTCTATGATCTGACCCTCAGGAAAGAGATTAAAGATAGTTGAACATTTCTGGCGTGCTCCTGACAAGTAATCAGGGAGAAAAAAAGTTAAATTGTGATTCCCCCCCCCCCCCCCCCTTTTTTTTTAAGCGCTGGTGGAGATAAACACTAGACAGGAGGTTGAAAGACGTAGACATAACGATCAGTAATTTAAAAAAAAAGTTAGTGCTACCAAACTTACAGGGATACCATATGGTTAAATCATTTGCCTTCACCTTCTGCAACAGAGTTAATTATTTTCAATACGTTCGATCGGATTACCTTGATATAATTAACGTTGGATTCTAAGACTCAGGTGAGATGAACAGTAAAAAGACGTTCTGTCAGCACAGTGGAGTAGTAATACTTTCTGTGTCCTCTCCAAACCCGCTGCTCATCTAGTGAATCACGTACACAGACAGAGGACAGAAGGCAACTGATAGAATCTGCTACATAAAATATGAGCCTGAGACTTTCTTGAACGGAGAAACTGAACAAAGGAAACGGCAGGATAACGTCTGACTCCTACACTGAAGTAAATAGTTAACCTTCATTCGAACTCTGTGCACTGGCTTGAGAGATTCCTCAGAACAGCTCATCTTCTTTGAGTTACTATTCAAACGTTCGTGACAAAGGCACATTCTTTGGTGCCCAGGATGACAGTTTTCTCACTAATCTAGCCACGGATGTTACAAGTTCTAATCTTTGATCTGGATTTAAATTATTTCCTATTTTTTTGCTTGTCTATATCTCGATTTGTTAATGTACGTTTGTGTGTTTGAAGCGGGTTCTCGTTTCAAAATCAAAAGACCTAATAAAAGATACCATTCTTTTCGCGTGACAGTAGTGAAAGTCGAAAAATCGTTTGAGATGACATTTCTTTTCTTCCAATCCTTGCTCCTTTATCGAACAACTGAGCTCCAAAGATTCTTCTACACATAGACAAAAGGACCGTGTTTAAATGATAGAGTTCTTGCATCATACACCTTGCCAACTGTATATAAAATAGCAGTGTTGTCCTGAATTGCCCCACGAACTAATACAGTAATATAGCCATTATAACACTGCACATTGTATTTTATACCGCTGTTAATGGACTAGCAATGAGGTTCATGATGTCACACTTTAACCTTAAAAACATCGATAAAAGATGCTAGAATGCTGTGCATACCATATCAGCATTTCGCCTTGTTCTCAAATCGACGGTATAGACCAGAATATAGAAGAGGAAAACATTTCATAAATACTGCATGTTATCAATATGTAAGCCAACAGCACAATGAAGGATCACTCCGTCCACGACTGTAGGGTTTAAACATGTGTTTGTGTGTATGTTTGGGCTTAACACGACACATCAGTACGATCACGGCTACATTGTGCCAAAACACGGTAAGATACGTTTACACGTCAAAAAGAAGAGAGGAAAGAAAGCGGGAAAGAAGAGATAGGAGCATGGAGAGAAAGAAGAGATGATATTATTATTATCGCCCCTGGAACGGCTTGGATGGTATTCCATGGGAGACATCCACCGATGATGGGCTTTCACCGCCTGCAGGTGGGAGAAAAGAACCTACTCATTAACCATGGGCCCAGCGGCAAGGTATGTTCAGGACACGACAGTCGTAAGTGTCAATAATAATAACAATCATAATCATACTAATAATAAAAATAATAATGCCCTCACTCAGCAGCTCATAATACACGCGCTGTGGTAAGGAAAAAATGTTCTATGGGTGGTAAAGTTCTTTGGCTGACTGTACAGTGCACCCAAGGTGGCAATTTCAATCAGTCTTCTAGGAAAGTACAAGTGATATGCTGGGAGGTGATTAGGTGATTGTGGCGTGTTAGCTCAGTGGTTTGTGCTGAGGCCTTTGGAATCAGAGGTCGGTGGTTCGAATTGCAACGGCAACATGTTGTATCCTTAGGAAATAACACACAATTTTCCTCAGCCCACCCATCTGTAAAACGGGTACCTGATGTATATCGGGGGAAGTACAGTGGCGCTGCACTGCGGCGACGCGGTCTGACATGGCCAAGACAATTTCCCCTCTTGGGGGGTGAAGGGATGGTACTTTTACTTTTACCTTTAGTATTTTCTTGAGTTGGTTCTTTAATGTTGAAGACATTGGCTGTCCAGTGTTTTGTCGGCAAACATTGTTCTTCGCTCTCATTGTTTGACCTCCTTGTAGCTAACCCTTTAACCCTTGAACTGCTAGAACTTTAAGTGATGCACTTATGAGAAATGATTCTTAAAAAAGAAAAAAAAAAAAAAAACCTTTTACTGCCAAAGCTGCATACATTTTTTTAAAATCATTTTTTAAAAAAGAAATCCCTATTATTGTTGAAGCTTAAAAAAGAAATGCGCATCTGCAAGAAAAAAGACGATTTTCTCTGTGTAACTCTTTACAGCGGCCTTGGGAATCTTTAAAACGAAATATTTCGTCAAAGCTAATTTCAACATCCTACAGGGAAATGACACTATGTCAAACATTTATGAACTTTTTTTTTCTTTTCTTTCTTTCTTTCTTTCTTTCTTTCTTTCTTTCTTTCTTTTCTTTTCTTTCATTCTTTCTTTCTTTATATTTCTTTGTTTCTCTTTCTCTCCTTAATTCATTTTTTTGTGTCTGTCATCCTTTCTTCCTTTCACTCATCTTCGTTTTCTTCTTTTTTCTTGCCTTCCTTCCTTCCATTTTTCTCTCTCCCCCTCCCCTTCCCCATTTCTACTCCTGGTCTTACAATGTCTGCTTATGTTCGTTGTCCTCCCTGGCCCACCATCCCTATCCACAATAGTGAAGCCCTCTCTTTTAGTGCCTCTTCCTCCCACCCATCACCTCATCCCGGCTTAACCCAGTGCGTCAGAGCTAAGCGAGCACTTGATCCAACATTTGGCCAAAGGCTCAGCCGTGGAACATGCGTTAAGTTAAAGGTAGGGGTTCCCAAGTGGCCTTTACCTGTGAGTTTGAAACTCAGGCGACCCCGTACGATTAGCAGCTTGCTTTGATTGACATTTTATTTTCTATGATGGAGAGGATAAGAAACATTCAAATAAACACACATATTTATATAAAGCTGAACAGTTACTGGCACAGATGTACGTACGAACACACTCACACACTCGATAGTACATACACATACGTGCACTTGTAGACACACACACACATTCAAAGGGGTACAAATTACACTCTCACAGGCATGCATACAGACATCCACATGCACACAGTGTCATCTTATGATACTGAACCGATGAAGCACATGTTTTGTTGTTGTTGATATTGTTGTTGTTGCTCTTGTTGTTTGTTTTACTTTCTTTTTCACTGACACAAACAAACAAATATGTAGGAGCTACATAGGTAAATGATGCTACTACTGTGATTTCATTCATTTACTAGGGATACTATGAACCGAAAAAAAAAGCCATAAAAACACATTCAAGGAGCCATATTAATGCCGGATACGCTGACGTCAAGTGCATTCTTGAAATTGCCAGTAATCTTTCAAACAGATCTTCAACAATCAGCATTTGTTGCCGTCAGCGCTTTAAGGAACTAGATATTTCAAATCCGTAATCTTTCATGGCGAGCGAAAGCGACTATGTCGATATTCTTTTTCACACCTTAATCCTTCAAGTGGATGCCAAGATGCCCATCCGCTTTCATACTTTGTGCAAACAAGGATACTTTTAGTGGTTATAAGAAGGCTTAGCTTATATCACTTACATCAGTGTCTTTAAATCTCAATTCAAAAGCAAAAACGTCTCAATAGGCTTTGTCTTGATTCCAACTGTATTTACTGACACTTCTTCTTCTTCTTCTTCTAGATTAACCCTTTCAATGGCAGGCCCCTTTCGAGTTGAACGCCGCTGGAAACGGGCTGCGTCACGCAGTCTCGTTATGGTTTTTATAAGCTTTTCAACCTCCTATAGTGGTGGTTATCTCAGCTGTCCACAACCGTGGTCAAAAAATA
>JBCAUA010105724.1:0-10143 GCA_038406235.1 Peronia verruculata
CCGGGGGGGCAAAACAAAAGTATGAGTGACTAAAAAAAAAAAAAAACAACGGACAGAGAGAGAGAGAGAGAGAGAGAGAGAGAAAGGAAAGAGATTTCAAATAAAAAGGAGTAAACAGACAGCTAATTCAACTAAAATTGTACAAATTAGACAACAGAGCATTTTCCAAACTTTATGGAACGCTATGTCAAAGAGTGACACTTCATAAATGGAATGTAAAGACAAAACGTATCCGCTTCACTGCTAGCTCTGACCTAATAATTTACCCCCTTCCAGCTAGGGAGTCCACCCTCTAAATATCCCCATAATTATTCCTTGTTCAACAAAACAAATCCACCCACTATTTTATCATAATTGTCCGACCAGTACGCCATTGTTTAGAATCAGCGCTAACGTCCATGGCAACGAGTCTAACAACTATTTAAATTTGACTTTCTCTACACACTTGTCAGTTGGCTTTCAAATTGCCCTTTTCTCCCATTTCAGTTGCTTTTGGCATTCTGTGTGCTTAGCAGGAAACAGGTCCCACCCGGGGTTTGACAGATCACGTTAAACCACAGGAATAACGCCGATTAATTGGCGTAATTGTTATTTATTGCCTATTCACACCATTGGGGCCCCCACCAAGGTTCAGGACAGGAAATATTCGTAACAAGGGACATAACATAATAACGAGCGATTGTACTCGGATCGGGGACAGAGGGCAGACATGGTAAACAAACATAAATCTGTATTTGGTTTTTCTTATTATTTGTAAAAGAATGGAAGGGTTATGTATGGTTTTTATACGCTTTTCAACAACCTGTAGTGGTGGTTATCTCAGCTGTCCACAACCGTGGTAAAAAAATAACATAAGACTATTGTGTTATGTGATCACGATATTTTAATAAAAAATGGAAGGCTTGACGAGGGCTCGGATTTATGTAAGAATGTTAATTACGTAACAAAGAATGACTAACTGAGCCCCATATCGGTTTGTCTTCCACTTCCCCATCCCCGGGTTCCGCTTCCCTCAAATCTACAAACAGTGAACAAATTAGAAAGAAGAAAAGTCGAAGTGATATTAATTTGATGATGTTAGACTTACAGATTAGAATAGAACAAACCAAACCAAACCAAACAAAAAAAACAAAAAAAAAACAAACCAAACAAACAAACAAACAAACAGAAAAAAGAATAGGGCATCAGGTTTTGAGAATCAGAAATAAATAATGTGGTGTTAAATGAGAAAGCAAAACAAAGTAAAACACACCTATACATATACAGACCCATCAGCCAAACACTTATACGATTCAAATATATCTATAGAAGCACTAACTTACTTCAAAAAAAAAAAAAAAGGGTTAACAATTCAAGCATTTTTGCCCCAGATTATTTTCAGGTTTCTCTGTAAAGTAAGAGAACTGATTTAATATTGGCTTGATGCATTCAAGGTCATTAATTTCCAGCAAAAGAAGGTAGCAGGAAACTGGCAACATCGCCTACGAGTAAACTGGAACAGACATTTTCGTATGACATTCCTCTTTTCCACTTCTGTGCTTTAAAAGCAAAGAAGGATTGATATTTCATTCACCAAACATATTGTGTTGTGATGGCAGTCCGCAAGTGGCTGAAAGGCGTATTATTCAAAACGTAACCTTAAAGTACTGTTTTTGTTTTTATTAAGCCTTTCAATCCTAAGAAAGAAGGATTATCTCGGCTTTAAGAGACTGCCATGTTTTTTAGTGGGAATTTTTGTGGATAGAAATTTGGAATTCGGTAAATTTATCCGAACAGCCGGCACTCCGCCTACTCTTCATCGATTTTTAACTGCCAGGAGTTCTTCAGCGTGCGTATCGCACACACGGGACCTCCGAAATATATCTGCCAATACCCGAGTAGGCTAGATGTCGGGCTTCCCTGCTCAAAGGAAGCCAGTGCACCGCTGGTTCATTGAAAAAAAAAAAAAATGCAGGTTCTCGATCGTCGTGTCCTTCAATCCCCAGATGGGAGGACCCTCGAGTCGAACACACAATCTCACCGAAGTGAGTTGTTTTCACCATGAAGGAGGCGCCAAACCACTTGCCAGGGCCACTCCCACCAGAATATATTGTTCGGCCATCAAAATATAGGAGATTTACAGTAGTGTCTTATGTCACACTGTTCCGCTCAGTGCTAGTGCAGAGCGTAAAGGAAAACCAGTTGGCCACCGTTGGAAGCATTCAGATTGAGTAAGCACCAACAAATCACTGACAGCGTCAAGAAAGCGTCCAGCGGGGAGAACTGGACATGTATTTAATACCCAGGGGATGGAACGCCCTCACAAAGTGACCACTCTGCTAGAAGTAAACGGACCCCAGCACAGATAGGCCTGGACATCTCGTGGATTCATCCTTCCGACCCACTGAGTGTTGGAGAGGGCGGGGGAGATGGGATGGATAAGCGGGATCAGACTGATCATCAGGTGATAGGGATGTGAATGTATTGGTTACAAGGTTGTGCCTAATGCGTAAAACATGGTACTGGAAAGCCGGGATGACAAGAGCTTTAGAGAGGAAGAGCTATCATTGTGAACGCGATTCTGTAAAGTACAGAAGGTTCGTGTCATGTACTAGTTGCATTATTTTACCTAATGGACAAAGCATCATTTCAATGAAGATGATGGGAAATTCGGTAGATAGAGAGAGAGAAAGAGTTGTATGAGGAGGGGCGGGGGTGATAGAAGGAAATGGTGGATCGATATAAGAAAATATATTTCAAAGAAAATAAATATTGCCTTTGGATTTTGGTACCCTACTGGTCAGAGACGGAAGCATGAAGATCATCATAGTTAGTTATCCAAGTCTTGGCTCATTTTGGTTTATGAAATGAAGTGATAAGAACTGGTTTCCCCAATATAGAAATAGACTGAATAAATAAACAAAGAAAGAAAGAAAGAAAGAAAGAAAGAAAGAAAAAAAGAAAGAAAGAAAGAAAGAAAGAAAGAAACAAACAAACAAAAACGTAAATAACATTTTTTAGAAAAGTTAAATAAATATCAAGGATATTTTCATTCTCGAACAGATTCCTTGCTTTTGAAAATCAACATAACACCAGATGACAGTGGTGAGATGAAATTAACAAATACAGACATAATATATAAAGATATCCATTTCGCCCCCACTTGATCAGAATATGCAACGAACACCTTATTCAATAATAAGTCTAAATTCCTTTCCGAAATATTTCTACTGAAAGTCAGTAATCTCTCCAAGGGTCAAATCATTTTTGCTTATTCTGACAATTTTGGGCGAGCAACAAAAATGTTTTACAGTAGGAGGCTAAGCTAGCATCGTGGAGAAATGTCCAAGTACGGTCATCTTCAGCCACAGGTCTGTTTTCCTTTCCACTCCTCCAGCCTGTATCATCCGCCACCCATTCAATCCAGGACTGCTGGGAGGACCAGGCACCCGCGGGGCCAGACAATAAGAAGTGGACATTACCCCTCTCTGCCACACCCGGCGTCGTTAATCAACCATCTCCTGCTGGACAATGGCCGGACGGTGCCTCGGACACTTCGATTCATGGGGACAATGGCTGGATACAGCGTTATATTGGCAGAGATAGATGAATACAGCGCATCCACTCGTTAAAAACAGCCTGACACGAACAGCGTTTAAGTCAACGGTAAAATTGCGCAGAGTAGGAGACCGAACGAGGTCTCTATGTCCCCAGGCAGGACGAGCGTTGGGCCACCAGGTAAAAACCTATCTCAAGCTTTCAGCACCGATAATCTAAGTCAACGGGGAGCCGGGTACCGTTTTTCTTGCGGTCATTTGTCCGGCCATGAAGAAAGTATCCCTTTTCATGCTTCATGAAAACCGTTTAGGTGGCAAGGCGTTCATACATGAACGCATCCGAAGGAAAAGCTACAGTGTGGAGGCAGCTCATCTCCCATTGACAAAAGCTTATGTAACAGATAAAAGAGAAGCTTTTTTATCTCATCCATGAGAAGGTGTTTCTTAGGGGGCGTATGCAGGCCTCTGCTTATCCCAACTTCAAGTAGATAAACTAGGTGATGAATAGGTGAACTCGTAAAGTGTATCTCACTGAGGGGGGCGGGGAATGTCATGATTAAAGAGCAGTCTAATGGGAACTGAGTGTGTAGAAAATTGTCCCTCAGCCAGAATTAATTGGGAATCTCTGCTACATCAAAGACTTCACACCTCCAGCCTCACCCCTCCACAATCACATTGCCTTTAGTTAGGACATCTGTTATTCTTTTCCTCCGAATATACCATATTTAACTCTCAATCTATGATTACATGTATTGACATGGGAGGAAAGCTACAAACAAACAAAACCAACAAGAAATACACTGACACCCATTGAGAAATAAGTAAAGACTGCCCTATCAAATGCAGTATTTTTTACTCATAAGTGCAAGAATTTGTCATATTCTATCCCCCCTCCTCCTCCCCCCTTTTTTCCCTAGAAACTGACCGATTCATTGAAGAAAGACTTTTGTTATCAACAGTGCAAAGTTTGACTCACTTATTTCAGCATTAGACTTTTCAAATGGATAAAATATCACAGTGTGAATCATAAGAGACGATTCTACTTACATAGTACAGGCTTAAGGCTCATCTAAATTAAATAGATAATAATAATTTTGAAAAAGAAAGAGAAAAAAAAAAAAAAAGGAAAAGAAACAAATGTTTTAGCACAAAATTTGAATATGTTTTTTCATAACACCAAAGAATGTCCCAAAGACGAGTGATGTGATTCTGTATTTCTAAATGAAGTACATTTATTGTCAAATTCAAAGAAATATCTTTTCTTAACCTTTTCTCTCCACATAGACACAACTTCGGGTACCCTTAGATTATGGAGAGGGAAACCATCTCTGTGGGAGTCACGAAAATAAATTTGACTTGTTCACAGAAGGTTGAGCACAGAATTTTACAACTTTCCGCACGACAGAATCAGTAAAGTAACAACCAGACTATTGCAGGTGGGGGTGATTCTCATTCCACCCGAGAGTGATAACATAACGTTATACATTAGGACATTTTTTTGATAATTGTTAGCATCAAACTGACGTTACAGCTGACACTTATGAGGGCATTGGCGTCCTTTGAAGATATGTGGTCGATGTGATTTGTCAACTGTATTACCTTAAGCATGTGTGTCGATCACGATACACCAGATTTTTCTTCTCTGTTCGCTCTGTTGGAACTAACAATTTCAGTGAAATGATGCTTATCCAAATACATTCTATGGCAAAATCTCAGAAGTGAAATAATAATAATAATAATAATAATAATAATAATTATAATGACACAGGTGTCGCTTTCTTTCATTAGTCTTCATTCGTGCCTACCTCGGGTAGACCTTGAAGTTAATGGCTAGTATAGAGTCTACCGAGAAATGTCTCATCTTTGAAATATGATTCATGTTAAACCGATGGAGTGGAAGATGAATAAACACGAAGAGGGGATAGGGAGGAAGGCACTGGATTCTGTAGTCAACTCAACATTGTTATAACGTACCCCTTGTGGTTAATGATACTTTCACCGTCTGAAAATGGTTATCAAATCGTCCCCTTTTTCCTCTATGGCGCCGCAATTGCCATCGACTAAATCTAGCACAAGTTTGGCTCCGATTTGAATAGCAATAGATCCAGAAAATAGCCATCAAATGACTCTGACGCTAGCCGGCGATATGGGCCATAAACATCGCTCACTTTTTTTTGCCGACGCCTTCTGGTGCAGCCATGCAAACCAAATTTTGCATTTGTGTAAGCCGAGGTTTGGGATTATTATCTTCTCGCCAAACGGACAATTTGTGAGTGCCGTTATGATTTACATCACTGCTCGGGCGAACTTGACATGCCCCCGTGGGCCCATTAAGCCACCTTACGATTTCCAGCGGGGCACGAAAGTAAAGCCTAGTTACTTTCTGCTGATACGACAGGCAGTTTTTAGAAGCAATGAGGGTGAAATACAGGCATCTTTTACTTGTTCGAGTGAATATATCATTAGAATAAACATGGGAAAAATAGGACTTCTTTCTCATTTTTTGTCCTTATTTATGGTAGTTCTATTACAGCGATCTCTTGGAGTTGAAAGCATTATTTTTTCCCTAGTATGTGCAGAAACTACGGAACAAAGACATTACAATTTCGTCATCTAATCTATCAATCTTTTATTATTTTTTTAAGAAAGAGAGAGAGAGAAAAAAAAAAAGAAACAAAAAAGAAAGAACTAAAGAAAGAAAGAGAGGAAGAACGAAAGAAAGGAAGAAAGAAAAAAGAGAAAAAAGTATAAAAGAAAGAAAAGACATTGGCCGTGTTCAGATTTATTTGTAATTTTGCTACATTTTGTCATTCATTGACGGGGCGGGTCATGCTACACAATATGAAGATCTCCCCACCGAGAATGACAGGAATGCACATGATTAGCATTAGAATGTTGGAGTTATTCAAACATATTTGCGCAATAATATGACCGGAAAATATCACCGGCAAAAAGTAAAAGAAAAAAAAAATGTTTAAGGGCATTAAAGCAGCAACATATCTTGCAACAATTGACGAAGGCCTTTTCGTAGAGCTTATTCTTTTCCTTATTCAAACGTTATTTCCGTCAGTGACAGCTTGCCAGGATTGAGCGCTTGAAAAGACCGTGGCGTCATATTGTGTCTTTTAAAAACGGCTTGTAATATAATACATAGAACTCCCCCCCCCCCCCTTTCTCCTTTTCCCCCACCTTCTCCCTTCCCCTTTTCCTTTCCTCATATTATTATTTTCTCGTTTTTCTCTTTGTTCGGAATGACATCATGCTCCGAGTTCAAGGTTTAAACAAATTTGGATAAAGATAAACCAAAGCTTAAAAAAAACAAAACAAAAAAACTGGGCTATTATTCTGCATAGAATAAGAAAAGAAAAGGAAAGAAAAGTAAAGAAATGAAAAGAAAAGATGACTTTGAAATTGAAATATCTTCAGTTGGGAAGAAAACAGTAACTTGAGAGGGAATGAAATGTAGACATATTGTTATCTTTTTATACTTTCTTACTTTTTGTTTTGGAAAGATGTCATGCAGTGAATTCAATGATTTAAATGTTTAGATAAAGCAAAGTTTAAAAAAGTCCGCGCTGTCATTATGTATGAATAAACAAAGACAACAGTGACAATGAACGGCCTTTGAAAATGACATGTCGTCAGTTACGAATCAGACAGTAAGTTGTGACTTGAAAAAGGAAAACGAAAAAACTGTTTCCGCTCAACAGCTCTCAGTTCTGTGCTTCATAAAATTACATAATTTCTCTTTCTATCTTCCCCTCTGTGTCTGTCTTGCTTTAATATGAAACATTAAAATTTAACAGTAAGGGAGTACGATAATAATAATAATAATAATAATAATAATAATAATAATAATCATAGTGAATTGTAGCACCATTACTATTATTGTTGTTAACATTACAATTTACTATTATTACTATTACAATTTTAATCCCAATTAATTCATCATTATTGCTGTTGTCATATTTCATATTTGTTTCATTATTATTATTATTATTATTATAGCAATATTATCATGCTGACAACAATGTTGATAACATGACAACAATGAAGGTGGAAACATTTGCGGCCAAACAGTGGAAACTACAAACATAGAATGACAAAGAAGCTGGGGGTTCAAGAAAAGCAGGTATGTAAAAGTCTTTCATGCCTCCCACATAATGAAAAAGATCTAGACCTAGATGACATAACCAGATAATCGGTGAAGAAATAATTAAAAATAAAATAAAAAAGAGTAAAGGTTCCTCCCTCTGACCTCCCTTCACCCCTCACACAGGTACAACAAACACAAAGGCACACATTTACACAAAGTAAAGTTGTTTTTTAAAACAATGCAAGAGAGCAAAGAGGAGTGTCAAAAAAGGAGAAGGGGTGGGGGTGGAAAGGAAATAATAATAATAACAATGGCAATGAAAGGGAAGAAGGAGAGAGAACAGTAAGAGGATTGAGGGAGAAAGTTACGGCTGAAGTGGATGACATCAGACAGACTGTTTATCCGAACGTGACTAAAAAATCTGAATCTAAATCAGTACTCGTACAAAAATCTTCCTGTGATATGAATGTAAAAAAAAAAACAAAAAACATTTGTTAGATGCAGTATTTTTTTTTTCCACCATAAACCTGTTTTTCTCGTTTTTCAGTGATGTGAAGAGAAATACAGGTAGAAACAAGTGGTCGATCCTGAATCTTTGTTTATGATTAATATGGTCTTTTATTTATTTATTTTTTTCTTTTTTAATCCGTTTTGTTCATCAGCCCAAGAGACTGATAACAAATAATTTAAAACACACACACACACACACACACACACACACACACAACAAAGAAAAAACAGTAACAAAAACACAAAACAAAACACAAACAATAACAACAAGGGACATCAATAGCCTTGAATTGCCTTTACGATCTTCTTCCACTTTCCATTCAGGGCAAATGGATGACAATAGCTATAACAACGACGACAACGACAACGGCATTAATAGATGCCTGCTCTGCCTTGAGGCCGATACGTTATCATTATTATGTTGTCAAAGAGGAAAACTGAGTCACCGTCTAACGTTTTCCTCTCACAGAGGTATTCAGCAATGACGATATGTCCCTCAAAGAACTCTGAAAGAAGGAGCTCAAAAGAACGGTGATTTCATTCCAACATTCAGCTCCGACAAAAGATAAGAATGCGAGCGACGGCCAGTTGAAAACAGCGAGCAAAATTTAAGGAGGTAACCCTTACATTACCGTAAGGGAGTTAACAAAAGGCGCTTTCCAAAACGCAACCGCACGATTCATAGGAAACTGTCTTTAAAAAATAGTATTTTATAAAAGGCCTTTGATCGGCGCACACCATTTCGTTGTGGGCAAAATCAAAAGGTAAGGGAACGGCGGGGTCCTAAGAGGAGTAACCGCTGAATGAGTACAATTTGTAGACGAAATTTGGCTTCTCCTTGTGTTCGCTTTCATGGGCTGTTCTGTTATCACTGTAGCTATTTCAAGCGTCGCCTTCAACCGAGAAAGAATTGAGACCCATTTTTCATTGAGTGCTTGTCTATAACTCTTTATTCGGAACTGTCTAAAAGAAGGTCCATTAATATAGACTCGATGAGCTGGAATGTCGTTTAATCGAGCACTATGCTGAACAAACCACTCATGTATTTTGTTTCATTGCTCCACATAAGGACCTCTTGTCGTAGACCGCAGAGCTGATACGCTTCCAAAAGGCCCAAAATATAAGGGGGACACGCTGCTTGGCGCTATGCGCTGACACATTGACTTGTTCTCTGAATGTTCCTTTTCGCATCGATTCCCACTTCGACTGCTCATGTCTTCAGTTGGTTAATGTAGCAAAAATGTTCTCTATACGGGGTAGACAAACGACTGGGACAAAGTTGTCTGTGTTGATAGAAATGATATATGACACTGCCGTATGTACCACTTATATACAACTATTATAGCCCTGCCTAGGCTGACTACGCTCAAGGTGTTACAGCTTATACAACAGCCTAAACAGTTTATTGACTAGGCAGAAAAGGATTACCGAAGGCAGGTCAACGCCTGGATCTTGCATGAAAAGCACAGGATGACGTGAAATAATTTACATGTATACAATTTCAAGTTGTGATAGAACGGATAGAGGTTTCCGCAATTATTTCTATTTAGAAAATTTTCAATGACTTAACCCCAGAGTTATATAGAAAGTGTTATCATTTGTATATTCTATATGGCTGAGAAAAAAAAAAAAAAAATGAAGAACAACTTGACACTGCTGTCTCTTTCGAAAAATAAGATACAGACAAGAGGTAAATGTATGGAGGTGGCTCTGAAAGTATGTAAGTAACATGACAGATTGATGCAAACAGGTTTCTAAAGGATTGATTTGCAAAGCGTTAAAAAACACGAAATCACTGTCTTATTCAAAAGAAAAGAAATGCAGATAAGGAACTAAAGGCAGGCATATACTCAGGCGGCTCTGAAAGCACACACACAATGTCACGGCGCCATGAACGAACGCAAGGAATTATCAAAGAGTGACAGTCGGTATGTCAGACGCAGCCATTCCATTTAGGGGGAAGAGGTGTGTGTGTGTGGGGGGGGGGGGGGGGGAAGGAAA